>JAFBJW010000128.1:188005-343751 GCA_016785235.1 Pseudorhombus dupliciocellatus | reverse complement strand
ACGTTTTCTTTTGCAGGTTGACTTCATGATTTGTGACAAAACCTTGTTCTTTCAACAGATGTGGAGTGTGAACGGTTGACGCAGCCAGCCTCTGTGACTGTGCAGCCAGGTCAGACTCTGACCATCAGCTGTCAGGTCTCTTATTCTCTGGGCTACTACACAGCTTGGGTCAGACAGCCTGCAGGAAAAGGACTGGAGTGGATTGGGATGAGGCATACAAGTGCTGCATACTATAAAGAGTCATTAAAGAACAAGTTCAGCATCGACTTAGACTCTTCCAGCAGCACAGTGACTCTAAAGGGACAGAACATGCAGCCTGGAGACACTGCTGTGTATTACTGTGCCAGATACTCACAATGATACAAACCATGAGCCGACCTGAACAAAAACCCCTCAGTGCCTGAACACTAGTTACATGAAGCCACCAGAGGAGGAGCCCAAACACTGCTGATGATTTCAGAACAGTTTAATAGTAAATACTTATATCACTTTAAATCCTCTGATATTTCACTGTGTATAACTTTAGCTTATGATAAATAATTTAAAAACACACACAAGGAGTTATGTTTCTTAAGTTCTCAAAATTCACAAGTTACTCTGTGAGATTTATTTTTTTCTAAAACCGACAAATGACAGAAAATAAAGTTTAGATTGTTTTCAGAGGAAGAAATTACAACAATTGATGACAAATTACCATTAATTACTTTTATTTGTTACGTAAAGAGAGAAAATTACCTATAAAACAGCCACATATGCAACTATACATATATAAATATCATTTTTTTATTTTAGTTGTGTTTCTCGTTGAAGAGAAGGGGTTGATACAAATCTCTGATGTGTTCCATGTCTACATATGTGTTGAAGATTGAAGCACAGAGACAGACTCACTGACAGAGACACTTTGCTTCTTTGATGATTGGACCTGATTATTGAGTAGCTTTCTAATCCTGACCGTTGTCTGGGATGGTGAGAACAGCAACTACTGTGCTGACACACCTCCTGTTAAAGGGCCTGGAGAGTCCCACACACTGGCCTGCACATATTCTGGGTGTGTACTGGAACCTTGGACCAGGCAGGCTGCTGGAAAGGGACCAGAGTGGGTTGCTACTATCAGTGATGGCAGTAACTCTATCTACTACTACTCTCAGTCAGTCTGCAGACTGTTCACCATCTCCAGGGACAACAGCAAACAGCAGGTGTATCTGCACAGGAACAGTCTGAAAACAGAAGGTTCTGCTGTTTATTATGCTCGATAAATTAGAATGAACACGAGTAGCAGTGTCATCTTTGTGAGAACAGTTTCAACAAAATAATTCAGTCCTTCCCACACATTTATATCAGTGCTTTAAATATATATAGTATATTCCTACATAATCACAAGTCCTTTTTGTTCCTGTCTTGTTGATGTCATGTTCCAAACTGTCTGAAGTCAGAAATATCTCATATACCTTTCTACACTGAAGGCAAATGATCCTGACCAAGTAGAAAATTAATCAAGAAACAAATATTGAAATCAAAATACATCATACTCAATATATAGCAGAGGTAATTCTCTGTCATGGTTCCCCAGGGCTGATCTAATAACACTGAGCAGTCTATTCTCTTCTCTCCAGTGACACCATCACTGATGATTCCTATATTTGATTCTATGCAAACTCACAGACCTTCCTTGTTACTCAACTATAAAAACTTCCCCACAGACTGACAGGGGAGTTGAGTGCACGTCAGATTCACCATTAACCATGTTTCCTGTAGCTGTGCTGCTGCTTTTGGCAGCTGGATCATGTGAGTCTCCCTGGATTTGTCAGACAGTCACCACGTTTTCTTTTGCAGGTTGACTTCATGATTTGTGACAAAACCTTGTTCTTTTAACAGATGTGGAGTGTGAACGGTTGACGCAGCCAGCCTCTGTGACTGTGCAGCCAGGTCAGACTCTGACCATCAGCTGTCAGGTCTCTTATTCTGTGAGCAGCTACTACACAGCTTGGGTCAGACAGCCTGCAGGAAAAGGACTGGAGTGGATTGGGATGAGATATACAGGAGCTGCATACTATAAAGAGTCATTAAAGAACAAGTTCAGCATCGACTTAGACTCTTCCAGCAACACAGCGACTCTAAAGGGACAGAACATGCAGCCTGGAGACACTGCTGTGTATTACTGTGCAAGATACTCACAATGATACAAACCATGAGCCGACCTGAACAAAAACCCCTCAGTGCCTGAACACTAGTTACATGAAGCCACCAGAGGAGGAGCCCAAACACTGCTGATGATTTCAGGCCAGTTCAGTTTGAGTGCCAAGAAGAATGAGACTTTGGTTTAAACTTCATTTAACAGTAATTATTTATTTTGCTCCAAATACTCCGTCCTCACATTACCTAACATGTTAATGTGTATAATATCAGATTGCAATAACTAAAATAAAAAAACATACAAGGAATTGCCTTTTCTTCAGGTTTCACAGTCCACATGTTACTCAGTGAGATTTATTCTTTAAAAACCTGATAAATGTAAGATAATAAAACTAAGCATTTAAAAGAAAATTACAACAATTATGACAAATTACCATAATTAATAAACAATGCCATAAATATTTGAAGAATAGTTGTAGAAATAATATTAGTGTGTATTCAATGCCAGATCTTACAGATGTTGACTCTAAAGTGAAGCGCTGTTTCATCATATCTGCAGGTCTAGAAAGAAAGATTTAAAGATGATCAAGAAAAGAGAGCGAAGTCAGCTGTTTTTATGACAGCGATGAGCTGATTCTTCCCAGAAATGTATTTGATGAGTCCAGAACTTGAAATCTTTCTATGTTGATGTAGTTTCACTATTCACTCGACTTCACTATTTTAAATGTTCCCCTTCTGTTCTGTGGTTTATGAAAAAATATATTTTTCTAGTTTCCTCTCACACCTGTCGAGGGAGGTCTATGCAAAGTATTCCATCCTTTTAAAAATGCAACTCTCAGAACACACAGACTGGCAAAGACACAACATTAATCACCAGTCAAAGAACTAGAAATCATTCAGAGAATGGAAAAAACTATTGTCTGGGGTTTACTACTTCTAGTTACTGTTTATGGTGAGAAATTCTATCCTGCTTTACTTCTGTATAACTGTCCAACCTGTGGTTTACAAATTTGCTCAACAATGTTCATCATTTCTTTGCTTACAGGCTATTGTAGTGCGATCAAACTGGACCAGTCTCCCTGGCAGGTGAAAACACCTGAAGCGACGGTGAAGATGTCATGTATCATATCTGGGTTCGATATGACAAGCTACTACATTCACTGGATACGGCAGAGGCCTGGGAAAGCTCTGGAGTGGATCGGGAGGATGAATGCAGGTTCAAACTCTGCTAGCTATGGCAGCTCCTTCCAGAACCGTTTCATCATGACTGAGGATGTTCCCAGCAGCACTCAGTACCTCCAGGTCAAGAGTCTGACAGCAGAAGATGCTGCTGTTTACTTCTGTGCTCGATTGACACAGTGACTTAGGATAGTGGGGCTGTGGAACAAAAACCTCAACAGACCACAAGTTGCAATGTGACCTCAGTGACACCTGCTTCCCCAAATCATTGAGTCATTCAACTACAACTTTTAGTGTGTGTTTGTTTGATTCTCTCACACGCACACACACTTCTTCCCAATAAATTAGATGTGTCTCTTATCCGGGAACATAAATATGAATTGAGGTCAGCTCTACATGTGATGATTATAAAACAGAGGATCATGGTCTGTTGTTGAGTAATGCACCTCAGTGCACTGGAGCTAATTTAAGATAAAAAACTTTATTGACACAGTAGAATACATTTGAAGACGTGAGATCCTGATGTTACACTATTATCAAATTTAATAATAAACCATAATTTGTCCATGAATAGTTTATTATTTTGCTCGAGAGCCACAGTGACACAGGAAGCCACAAAGCTGTGCACAAAGCAGTGTGGTTGTCACTGTGTCTTCCCCTCATGTCCAAATTTAAAAAGTTTTGAAACCATTTTTGAAAGGAATATCATTTCAAACTAATCCAGGTTTTATATATTTTATATGCCTGAGAGATGAAACTGATGCTACAATTAATGAAAGACTCTATATACTGTGCCAAATTACGACGGAAGGGTTTCATATATCCCTCTGCAGAGCTGCTAAATGGATATATGTTCATCAGGATCACCAAGATTGTTTTTTCTAGTTGCAGAGTGCTTGACACCCAGTCAGTCTAAGCTGTCCATTATTACATATTCCTGTTTTAATACATTATAAAATTACTGGAACATTAACACTTGAACAGTGCAATCTAATGATGTGTACTTTAAATTTTGGTCCATGTCCCATCTGCTAACTCATTGAAAGTGGCTTTGGATAAATGTGTCAACTAAATTACACAATGTAAAAAGAGTGAGACATGCAAACAATACTGGAGTCACCCTCCATGTGGCGCTTTGGTCTCACTTTGGGGAAGCCTTCCTGTCTTCGATCTTCAGAGACAGGCTGTCATCATGATGGAAGTGACCTTTAACTCCACTGACAGAGATGTAGAATACTCTATCCCAACCCATGAACAACAAGTCCTCATAACTGTGTTTTCAGATGTGGTCATGAAGATATAAAAAGATGATATTACTGTTATATGTAGGACCGGATAGCACCGACATTAAACGCCTTTACAATGTGCTTGATGTTTGTCACAGAGTAGCAGCTCTGCCTTCGAAGTTAATTCTGCCAAATGGAGATAAAACTACTACGTTTGTGCTGGCATGACGAGAAAAATAGATTAGTGCCGGTGCTGGGAAGAAAATCAAAAATTGAATTGACAATAACATTACAAAGCTCAATACGCCTAATACCAAAATTATGATGATGTGGAAGCAGATGGCAATGAATTTGGCTGCACCACATATAATCAGTGTTCAGAGGATAGCGCAGAGAAGTGTTGTAAGGTTTTGGGATGAGTTTGTTTCACTGTGGTTTATTATACAGTAGCAGCTGGGTAGACACCGTGATACACACCACAACAAAAACCTACCAAGTTTCTGCTGTAAATCATAATGAGTGTAACACTCACACTAAAACACAGATGAGAAGAGATGAGAGGATCAGAAAATGATCAAAGCTTGTATTTTGTATTGTGAAATTACACTTCCTCCAATAAAAATAAGGTTGTGCCATCATTATAGTTTACTTACATAAATATGGGCTAATTTTATGAAATGCAATAAATTATTGATGTATGAGGGCTGATCACAAAATATGTCATTATTATTATGGTCATCGAACAAATATGAGACCAAGACGTACTGTATGTGTCATAGTCTCTATGAGCACGTAACACTGTGTATAGGTTTTTGAGGGTGGCATCACTGTGGACTACAGTGGACACAGTGATGCCACAAAAACCTCCCAGACAAAGCGCAGTGTGTGGTGTTGATAAAGAAAACCAATTAGTAAATAAATAATATAAATCTCTCATAAAACACATCTTGGGAAGATGATAGTAAGATCTGAGAAACATGCAACAGTACATACAGTATACTGGGCGTGCACCATCAGGCAGAGGTTTTTGTATGAGTATATACAGCTGTGTACTGGGGGACTGGGCACAGTGATATATTGCAATACAAAAACCTGTCTTCAGCTTAACTGAGGCACATATTTTCCATAATTATTAGACTTACGGGCTGTCCCAGAATATCCTCCATGTGTATATAGAATTGTATTACACGCACACACACAGATATTTGTCCAGTGACAGTTTGGTGTCAAATTGTTGACCTATGTTTTAAATGTGAGTTCATGGTTCAATCAATGATCAAAAGGGTATTTAATTCGCTATAGCCATATTTCAACTTGTGGTGAAAAAGACCCTCACCGGTTCATATGTGTAATGCAGAGGAAATAAACTTCACCACAACAGATGCTTCTGCAGCCAGTTATGTATTTGAGCATCTTGTCTGAATATTCCACATGCCAGAACAAAGTGATGGATCAGTTAACGTCATATTGAAACAGTCACTACTGTAATTCAAAGGCTCTTTCCTTTGTCAAGATGTTTCAGTGTTCAGAGGATAGCGCAGAAAAGTGTTGTAAGGTTTTGGGATGAGCTTGTTTCACTGTGGTTTATTATCGGGTAGCTGGGTAGACACTGTGATACACACCACAACAAAAACCTACCATGTTTCTGCTGTAAATCATGATGTGTAACACTCACACTAAAACACAGATGAGAAGAGATGAGAGGATCAGAAAATGATCAAAGCTTCTATCTGTATTGTGAAATACAAAAACTTCCTCCAATAAAAATAAGGTTGTGCCATCATTATTATCGTTTACTTACATAAATATGGGCTAATTTTATGAAATGCAATAAATTATTGATGTACGAGGGCTGATCACAAAATATGTCATTATTATTATTTTTAGCATTTAAAGACTGATTTCTGCTCCTTTGTGAAGTTTTGTGGGTTTAAACCCAGAGCAGAGAATGAAACACTTGATAAACATCAAATTATTCTACCGATTTGAGGTAGACCCATGACGTTTTATCTTCTCACAATGCCTAGCTACATTCATGGAGATTATACTGCCATATTAAGCTATATTATTTAATTGCCCAGTCCTAATATGTTCAAAAAAGAAACCTGGAGATTGGTCATCGAACAAATATGAGACCAAGACGTACTGTATGTGTCATAGTCTATGAGCACGTAGCACTGTGTATAGGTTTTTGTAGAGGGTGGCATCACTGTGTACTACAGTGGACACAGTGATAGATCCCCTGACAAAAACCTCCCAGACAAAGCGCAGTGTGTGGTGCTGATTTAAAAAAAAAAAAAAAAAAGGAAGTAAAGAGTATGTCTCTCACAAAACAATGACAACATGAAAGCTTGACATTTTTGTGTTCTCACATATATATCTTTATGAACACATCCCAAAAAATATAATTTAAAAAATGTAATTTAAAATAAATAAAACTAAAATTAACTGGGCTTGAAGGACATACGTCATAATGTAATGATTTTATTTTTTGTCCTTTCTTGTGCAAATGGAAATGTGTTCAGTATTTTGGGTGTAGTCCTGCGTACAATTAAACAAACAATCCAAAACACAGGAATGAAAAAATGACTTCCCTGACATAGTTAACAAAAGTAAAACAGTTATCAAGATTCCATATTTTCAATACTGAAGTAAGATACATACAGTATACTGGTCATACACCATCAGGCAGAGGTTTTTGTATGAGTATATACAGCCGTGTACGTGGGGTGGGGTGAGCACAGTGATATATTGCAATACAAAAACTTGTCTTAACTGAGGCACATGTTCTCAACAAAGAAGTAACCCAATATTAGACTTAAAGGCTGTCCCAGAATATCCTCCATGTGTTAATAGAATTTTATTATATATATTGGTTGGTTTGATTGGCAGATTATTATAAATATTGTTGTTGTTTTTGTAGGTTTGATTGGTGGCTAGCATCCAGTTTATAGGCACCTACTTTAATTTATCATTATCATTCACACCCTAAGTGAGAATCTCCTTATTCTTATTCGAACAAGGAGAGTTCATGGTTTAATCAACGATCCAATAAGCATTTAATTGTCTTTTATTTGCTATAGCCATATTTCAACTTGGGGTTAACAGGACCCTCACTGGTTGATATTTATGTAATGCAGAGGAAATAATATTCACCACAACAGGTGCTTCCGCAGCCTGTTAAACTGAAACTTGGAGCCAAAGGCTTAGCAACCAGCACTTAAGGCCAGAGAGCCGACAGTATTTCCTCTTTTCAACAAATTGTTGCGCCAACAAAACTCTAAAAGAAAGCACTGGATAGATACCACAACATCAGTCTCAGTCAAATCACTTAAGTGATGCAAGAGTGCTATGCACTATGAAACTCCTCATACTGTAAGGTCATACTGACCTTGACCTTTGATCAGTTCATCTGTGCTTCCACATGAATGTTTGTCCCAAATTTAAAAAAATATTCCCTTTTGGTGTCCATAATATGCTCACAGAGCAAAATATTTTGTATAGGTCTACCAAAATAAAATCAGTTTATCCTTGAATCCAAATCCAAATGTTCGGACAAAATTAAAGAAATTCTACTGAGGCTTTCTTGTGATATTACATTTACAAGAACAGGATAGACAAACAACAGGAAAACATGATTCCTGCTCAATAAAATGAACACTACGTAGTATAACACCGGTTAAAGTCGGTTAAAATCAATTTGTCTGTTTTGTAGGACAAGTGTCTCTGAACCAATTTTTTTAATGGTTTCACATGTGGTGTCCACAGACAGTCATTCTCGCCCTGTCCTTCCTGACTGATCTTTTGTTTTGTGTCCTTGTCACTACTGGGAGTGTGAGGCAGTATCAGGTTTTACAGGTGGTCCAGCTCTGCAGGGATCGCACATCAAGAGGTGCAGCTGCTGTGGGTTTGCTATTTGTCAGCACAGGCACAAATGGGGGAGAAATCAGTAGACTGACCGTTACACAAGGAGAGCTGGACAGGGCTGTAGAATCAACCTAGCAGGACTGGTATCTGCTTCTTTGTACAGGGAGCTACAGGAGTCTACTACACGAGTTCTACAAAATGACATCCAGCAGGATACTGGTGTGCATGTTTCTGACGGGTGTGACCTATGCTCACAGCCCAAATCCGTATAGCTCATTGGTAGGTCCTCTCCTGCTGAGAGCAGGTTCAGAATGAGCATGTGACGGGCGCAAGTCTGGAGATTCCCTGGTGATTGCTTTGCTGCCTGTTTGCCTGCCTGCATCATCCAGCATGGCCAGTTTGGCAGTGGGTCAGTGATGGTCTAGGGAGGCGTATCCTTGGAGGATCGCACAGACCTCCATGTCCTAGCCAATGGTACCCCGACTGCTGTTAGGTACCAGGATGAAGTCCTCAAAGCAACTGACAGACCTTGCTGTGGCACAGCGGGCCTTTGATCCTCCGAGTGCAGGACATTGCCCGGCCTCAGGTGGCCAAAGTGTGTGGACAGTTTCTGAATCAAGAAGGCATTGATGCCATTAAGGGACCACTAGATTCCACTGACCGAAATCCAAATGAATGAGTGTATCCAACGTCTCCAAGAATCGCCACAGACAGCCCTATGTGGGTTGATGACCTTGTTTTCCATTGACAGTCACCTTGAATTATTTGTTCATCAGGTTCTGATGAAGATAAAAAGAAGGTATTATGGTATTAAGTTTAAAATTAAACTTAATCAAGACTCGTTTGCTAACTGGAATCATTTATGTTTTAAAATAAATGATGTTAATCTGCGGACACAGAGCTCTAGTCTGCTTGCAACTTGTATCAGGCTTAAAAAAAACAAGAAGTTTCCTTTAAGGAGGAAGTGGTTTCCAACTGTTACTTAATTTTATATAGCTCCATCCTCTGGAGGCAACAGATCTCAAGGGAAATGGTTAATAAATACTTCAGCAGGGAGTAATTGTCAGTGAAATCTGTTGTGGTTCCTTGGTTAGAACATCATTTTAGGTATTTGTAGTAGATGCAGATTGATATAGATCACTGTGATGGTTATCTCGACTACTGGGGACAAGGGACACGAGTCACAGTAACTTCTGGTGAGTACGAATCGAATACATTTGGATGAAAACTATTCCATTTTTCTCCTTTTTGTGACTGTCACAGCAGAAAATTGTTTTAAAATTTGGGATAAGAGCATGGGTCTGAACATGTATAAACCCTATTAGTCTAATTAAATGTTGGTGTTGAAAATCATGATTTGTTCAATCCTAAGAATCCTAGTCCGCAAGTTGAAATGTGTCAGACGGTAGATATCATGAAATAACCTACGATGACATGGGTACAAGTTTATGAACGCAGTGGTTAGGCAGTTGTTTCACTGTGATCCACTTGCTTACTGGGGACAAGGCACAAAAGTCACCGTCACCTCAGGTATGTCATTTTAATGTCTAATGCATATGTTACTTTTTAAATTGGTGTCTTTTGTAGATTTTGATTGAAAAACTTAAGAAACAGTTGTCGTGAAACCTGCAGATAATTTGTTTATGGTTCAGGCAAAGTCTAATTAAATGTTGGTGTTGAAAATCTTGATTTGTTCAATCCTAAGAATCCTAGTCCGCAAGTTGAAATGTGTCAGACGGTAGATATCATGAAATAACCTACGATGACAAGGGTCGATATCTGGGTACAAGTTTATGAACGCAGAGGTTAGGCAGTTATTAGACTGTGATGAACTTGCTGACTGGGGACAAGGCACAAAAGTCACCGTCACTTCAGGTATGTGTTTTCATTATTGAAAGAAACTGTTACCGCTAAAATATTTACCGTCATTTTCACGTTGCCTTGACCTGGCCAGCTGTTGATACTTGATCGCTTGAAAACAAATTCAAAACAAGCTTATAACTCTTGGTCTGTCAACTTCAGTTGGATTTTAACTGCATCGTGTTAAAAGCAAATTATTAATTGGGGTAATGAGTTTTTTTGCGATGTGTGACTTGATTCTCTTCATCTGAATTGTACAGTAGACTGAGTTGAAAGTGTTTAAAATATAATTTCTCATTGTGTCCAGTCTCAAGTCAAAGGGGAAGTGTTTTAACGCATCATGTAAAGTTATAACAGCTATATTTTCCAGAGAAAATGATGATTAATGTTTTGGATGATTTAAACGAGTTATTAATCTTTAAGATCCTCATAAGTACATGGCAATTATATTTATGGGCAAGTAGATTCAGCACTGTGCAACTATGGTGCTTTTGATTATTGGGGAAAGGGTACGGCGATAACTGTTTCTTCATATATAAATGCTGAAATTTATAACAAAAAAACATGCTATTTGTAGAGTTGTAATTTAAAAGTTGTACACTTTAAAGTACTGCATTTAAGATCTATTTTAAAAAAAAATTATTTAGAGGAAGAACTACGTGACTGGGAGTAATATCCTAGAGGTGGTAATTTTAGCGCAACAAAAAACTGAATAAGGAGGTCACTGGAAAATGTCCACATTCAACATTTTAAGTATGATGCACTAAGCTGAAATTTGTCTGGGGCCTGACTAAAAACTTGATTGCCTTCTTTCTGACTTATTTCAAGCTTGGCCAAGAACTTCTGTAATTTTTCTTTTTTTTATTCTTCCATTCTCAGCCACTCCAAATCCACCAAGTGTGTTTCCCCTGATGCCATGTGATTCTGGGACTGGAACAAAGGTCACTCTTGCCTGCCTAGCCAAAGACTTCACACCCTCCTCACTGACTTTCACGTGGACCAAAAATGGAGCTGACCTGACAGGTTCTACTCAGTACCCTCCCGTACTGAAAAACCAACTCTACACAGGAATCAGTCAAATCGAAGTCGATAGACAAGACTGGGAGAACAACATGTCTTTCCAGTGTGCTGTGTCGCACCAGGCAGGAAATCAGGAGGAGGTCATCACCAAGCCCAGTAAGCCCTATCCACACACACACACACACATATCCACCCACCCACACACACACACACACACACACACACACACACACACACACACACACACACACACACACACACACACACACACACACACACACACACACACACACACACTGGTTGGCTATTGAGTGTTGAGATCAAGTAAGTAAGAGCTGAGGAGAATATCACTAACAGTAGAATTCAAACAGTGGAGACAGATAAACTTTTGTTAATTTGAATTTGTTATCCTACTAGCAAACAGTGAGGTGGAATTAAAGGCTGGAGCTTGACTGTGCGTTTTCATCTTATTGTCTTTATGAATACACTGCATAACCTCTGCTCCTGTCTCAGGACAGGATACTGCAGTGTGCTCTTCTTTCCACTGGTCTGCTTAATCCAAGTTCTTTCCATTTTCTGTCTCCCTCCCTCCATTTTCATTCTATGTTGGTTATTAACACTTACATGAAAAGTGTGTGCGCTTGCCTGAAAAGTCAATGTATATGCAGAAGCCAGCATAAAATCTCTGCTTCTCGATATTCAATCTTCTTTACAATCATAATCATATATTTATAGATTTATATTTATAGAGTCATGGCAGCATGTTAATATCTGCTTCTGCATATATATATGTATATA
Organism: Pseudorhombus dupliciocellatus; assembly: GCA_016785235.1. Classification (NCBI taxonomy): domain Eukaryota; kingdom Metazoa; phylum Chordata; class Actinopteri; order Pleuronectiformes; family Paralichthyidae; genus Pseudorhombus; species Pseudorhombus dupliciocellatus. The sequence goes on along the minus strand of JAFBJW010000128.1, from coordinate 331,668 downwards.
TATATATAATTTCCTGCTTCTGCAAAGATATATCTATGTATGTGTTTCTTTTTCAGAGGTGTTATATAGTACCCCCGACCTGAAAGTGTCTACCTACCTTGGTGAGCAAAACGAGGCCTCCTTCTTCTGCTTTGCCACAAATTTTTCACCAAAAGATTACCAGATCAAATGGCTGAAAAATCAGGGAGATGTCTCTGACGTAATCTCAGAAATAAAAACACCTCTTGAGAGTAAGAAAACAGACGATGGTATACTGTACAGTGTAGCAAGTATTCTCTTGGTCGATATCAAAGACTTGGATAAAAGTACCATTACATGCAGATTTGAGGGAAAAAATGCTGCTGGTCCTGAAGTCACTAGCTCCACTGCCGTCTACAAACCCACGCCATGTGAGTATAGGTCTGTTTTCCCTGCACTCATTTTCAATGTCTATGGTTTTACACTGATGTCCCTTTTATAATTTCCCAATCAGCAAAAGGATGTACTGCATCAGATGTGGACGTAGAGATTGAAGGCCCCACAGCAAAGGAAATGTTTTTAGACATGACAGGAACCGTAAAGTGCCATGTTACTGCGAAGAGGGTAACTGTTACCAGGATTTCTTGGGAAAACCTGGATGAACGTCCAATACTCGGTGCCTCAATGGATGTTAATGGGAAAGGAAGTACACACACTGTTTCTGTTGACATCACATATGATGAATGGAGCCAGGGGATAAAACTCATCTGTGTTGTGGAAACAAAGGAATTACTGGAAAAAATCAGGAAACCCTATGAAAGGAAAAGCGGTAAGACTATTCAGTAACTTTGCACTATAAACTAATTTCTAATGTCATGTCTTTGTACGTCTTTATGACTATTAGTTACAAGTTAATTTTTACACACATTTCTTTCAGAACTGTAGGAATTTCTTTGTTTGTCACGAGGCCTAATTGTACTCTCATGCTTCCAGGAGGGCTGCTTCAGCGTCCATCAGTGTTTATGATGCCACCAGTAGAACACTTTCAAAAAGACACAGTGACTCTGACTTGCTATGTGAAAGACTTCTCCCCTCAAGATATTTTCGTTTCTTGGCTTGTTGATGATGAATCTTCAGAATACAAGTACAATACCACAGAGCCTATTGAATACAATGGATCTTACTCGGCTTATGGCCAGTTATCACTCAGCCTTGAGCAGTGGAAAAAAGAGGGCGTGATGTACAGCTGCGTTGTTTACCACCAATCTGTGGTCAACGGTACAAAATTCATGGTCCGATCCATTGGCTCCAAAACATTTGAGAAAACCAACATGGTCAACCTCCACATGAACATACCATGCAAGGCCCAGTAGATGCTATTTCCTGTCTTCTGCTGTTTGTTAATGTTTGTTGCTTTTGATATGACATTGTGTTTGTCTTTTTAATGCAGATTCAAAATCAAAATAAAAAAGCACTTTGCAACTCTGTTGTTGTTTGTTGCATGCAGCTCATGTCTTGTTCAACTACTGTTTACATGTTTAGTGAAGTCAATGTTGTCAAAATGCCACACAAATAAGGCATTATTATTTATAATTCAGTAAGAGTCACAACTGAATAAGTCTTCAAGCTCAAATCTTATCACCATACTTCACTAACTTTAGACATTTAGGATTTTGTGTCTTGGTCTATGTGTGTTTCCTCTACTTGGTCTTGCACCCCTAACACAAGATCGACGACTGTTTCGGGACAAAATGCAACTCTGCGGTCTCATGGTCAATGGACAAATATTTTCACAAGCTGTTGAATTATGCCAAATCAATGAGGGGGTCTTTCAAAAGCAAATCAGCATCACAGTAGGACATCAATACTGAACAAAAGGACATGTAAAACCATCAGCACTACTATCCAACAGGCTTCATCTGCTATTAAGCCATAGGTCACTTGGTGGATGTGGCTCAGGATATAGAGCAGATTGTCCACAAACAAGAAGGTGTATGGTTTGATTCCTGTATGTCCTTGGGCCAGATACTGAATCCCAATTTGCCCCTGATGGCTGCGATTGGTGGTAGATGGCAAATAACTGCACTAAAGGACATTACAAATGATGTATTGGCCATGGCCTGGTGAGATCTGTTTCAATGGTGGGTGTGCTTGATATTAATTCAATGATTATTGTTGTTGTTGCTTCCAGAGATCTTGGTTGAATGGGACAGTGCCTTGGAGGCAGACGATGATAGCATGGGAAGCACTGCCATCACCTTCATTATTCTCTTCCTCACCTCCATTGTGTTCATCATTGGAACCACTGCTTTCAAGGTAACAATGAGTTTAACAGTCAGCCTGAGAGTCTTGATGCAATGTAATACAATACAGATGACGAAGGTCAGCAGAATATATTTAATCATTCCTGTGGGATAATAGAAAATATTTATGTTTGCTATGAATTTAATTATGTCTGTTGCTGTGACTGTTACTGTTGGTGCCTCTCTCATTGGTCTCATTCTCATGTTTAACACGAGAAAGAGATATTATGAATTTAATTCATAACATTTGTATTTGTTATACATGCAACTATTTTGGAGCCATTAAGTGCACATGTGTGTATAAGTGGCAGGAATTCAAGAATTTTGTCTTGTATTATTAATCAATTGTTTTATGTCTTGTGTCTTTACAGGTTAAATGAAGGCGATCTATCTGTACAGTAATAACTTCTAATATTTTTTTCCTTGTAAACTCATAGTATCATATAACTAACCACAATTGCCCAATTTTCCCATTAGAATTGTAAGAGCTTTATGTGTTTTTAAAAATAAATGTTAAAATGCTGATACTGATACTGTTATTTTCTTCTTTTCACCATTACTTTGAAATTGTTTGTATCGTCCAGTTGAATCTGTTTTATACAATACTCATAACTGTGTTATTGAATAGTCTTTTTACCTCCTCAGCAAGTACATTTATGGATTGAAGAATTACTTCGTTTTCCAGGCATTAATTGACTTGAAGACTTAAGGCTTCAGCAGAGTCATGAAATCTATGTGAAAACGTATGTAAAGAGTTCTGAGATATTTAAATGTACACACTGTTTCTGTTACTGGCAGAACCACACCTCACACCTGGTGTCTGTTATGCACCGTTGCTCCTTGTATTGTTTCACTTCTGCATTTTGGTACTTTTTTGGGCGTTGGGTGTTACTAAATGCTTTTGCTTGCTGCTGGCCATAATTACTCTGCCCTGGCATGCCTCAGCATCTGTGCAACAGACTTCTGCCTCTATTTCCACCTGACTTTCAGACACCAGCCACTGTAAAAGTACAACTCTGCCATCTAGCCAAAATACAATGATATTACAGTTTGCGATGAGGCTATTAATTTTGGTACTTTACCAAAGCCTGAAGGTATGTACCACTGAAGAGAACATGTACAGTTCATATTCAAAACAATTTCAACTAACTTGTGGAAGAAGGCATGGAAAGACATTAATCTCTGCTTTATCTCAGAACTGCTGATTGTCCCTCCATCCATCACACTTCACCATGTCTGGGATGGTGAATCTGAGGCGACAGTCAGACTCATCTGCATCCTAAGTGGTTTCTTCCCCAACCAAGTGGAAGTGGAGTGGAAACAGGACAACCAATCATTAACCGTTGCCCCAACTGAAACAAATCTGCAGAGTGTGAATAAAGGGACTAAAACCTTCACTCTGATCAGCGATATTAAGCTTGCGAAGATAAACTGGGAAAATGGCTCGAAATTTACATGCAAGGCCGCTCACAACAAAGAGCAATTTAGCCAAACGTTAGATATTTGTAAAAGTAAGTATGCTTTCTGCTTCTCAGCAATATGATTAATGTTTTTTAAAAATGCATGTTCCTTTTAATTTTTACATAATTTCTTGCAGTTTATTCAAATGCTGCTCCTGCTCCCATTAACGTGGAGATTCCCAGCTTCAGGACTGTAATGACAGAATCTGTAGTGACAGCAACATGTTCTGTCCACACACGTTTTGATGTCAAGTTGACCTGGCTGATGGATGAAAAAGATGTACCAAGCAACAGAGTAACACTGTCTTATCACACAACTCATATCATCAGCAGCTTGAACTTTCCCTCACGTGATTGGAAAAAATCCAAATCTATAACATGTAAAGCTAAGCATGAGTGTCTCCCATCCACTGAGAGGACTGTGACTCTAACAGGTATAAAACTATACAACATTATAATTTGACACGTCCTCCACGTAGATGGATGTAAAATAGTCATTCTGCTTTCTGTATCATTCAGGTCCTGAAGTTACAACTCCATCTGTGGAGATTAAGAGATCTCTCCAAGATCTGCTGAAGGGAAAAAGCGCTGTGCTCGAGTGTGACATCACAAAACTCTCGTCCAATGACCTCTATGTCATCTTTCAAGCTAACGACAAGAACATCTCTGAAAAACAGTTTGTTGTTCTTCCTGAAGCCCCAGGCCCCCACTCAATCACCAAACGCTTCTCCATCCCTCGAAGTAATTGGATGAAAGACAGAACCTTCACCTGCATTGTCCAACAAGGCTTCTTCTCCAGGTTCAAGTCAGAGTCAACTGGCAATATTTTTGGTGAGAGAAATTCCCATTCTTTCAATTCATTCCAGTTGATTTAATGGTTCACACTTGATTCCTCTGCAGTAAACTGACTCATTGATGAATCCTCTCTCATTTAGCGGACCCTTCTGTGGAAATTCTACTGTTCCCTGGTGAAGCGTCAGGATCACAGATGGGCCTCTTGTGCTCTGGACGGGGCTTCAACCCTCAAATCCAATGGTTTCCTGGGTCCAACAAGCAATCTTCAAACATCACCATGGGAGCAGACGGACGTGTGGTAGTAACCAGTCAACTTAATATCCCCCAAAGTGAATGGGAAAAAGGGAAAGTCTTCACTTGTGAGGTGTCTGACACATCCCTGAACAAGGCGGTCTCCAAGAATGTCAGCCTCTGCTCAGGTAAAATGGGACAATATCAATATCCATGATCAGAGTGATGCATGAAGAGTAGATTCAATACATTCATACAGTTTCTGAATAACTGCTTTAAATTGTGAGACAATCCTTTCTCATTGCAACAACCTAATCATTGCCTCTCCCTTTAATATCATGTTCTGTTTTCAGTAACTCCAGCATCCTCTCAGAAAGTTGGCGTATATGTTCAGGGGCCGCCACTCGAGGAATTCTACAGCAAGGAACAGGTGAACATCACCTGTCTTCTTGTCGGCTCCCGTCTTAATGAATTCTCCATCACCTGGAAAGTAGATGAGGCTCAATCTTCTCTTGAGTTACATAATAAGCCACCAGTGAGACACAGCAATGGGACAGAGACTTTGGAGAGCAGCTTCCATCTGTCCGCAGAGGACTGGCATGCACATAAACGAGTGTCTTGTGAAGCAAAGCACCTATGCTCTAACCAGGCCTGCAAGGGTCATGTAAGCAAAAGCAGAGGTATTGTTTCTTTTTCATTCTTAAAGAGTTAAACATAGTTTAAGAAGGAATTAAAAACATATACACAAGTTGAAAAAATCAAAAAAAATCTTGAATGCTCTATTCTTTTTCTTTCTCAAGTCCTTCATCAACCAACAGTGAAGATATTACAACCAACTGCCTCTGAGCTCTCTGCGCAAGATGACCTCCAACTTACATGCCTAGTCTCTGGTTATTACCCACCCAGTATCATCTTGTACTGGGAAAACAGTGGCCAGAGACTCCCACCAACTCACTACACCAACAGTGCTGCGTGGACGTACACAGGGAGCAGCACTTATTCAATGAGCAGCATACTGGACATATCCAAAACTCAAGAGAAGAGCTCCACGTACACTTGCTTTGTCATACACGAGTCATCTGAAACACCTTTTAAAGGCACGATCAAGAATGTGTTTGGTAAGTTGAGGACTGTCATTTAATAGAATTGATATTGTTCAATAAAAAATTTACTTTTATGCCTTTTTTCTACAGCTACAGTATCTTACACCGCACCTTCAGCCACCTTGCTCCAAGGCACAAATGAACTTGTGTGCCTTGTCTTCGGCTTCAGCCCTGCATCCATTGACATTACATGGCTCCTTGACAAATCCATGCAACTGGACTACAACACTAGCGAGCCCCACCAAAGCCCAAATGGAAAGTTCAGTGTCCAAAGCCACCTTCACCTGCCCAAAGGCAACTGGTTACCTGGAACAGTCGTAACCTGTCAGGTGTCACATGTTAACACCATCCTATCCCTGAATATATCTAAACCAGGTGCTGGCTTCACTATTAATTCACTGTATAAACTGGGTTAACAACCATTTTAAAGCATTATTTCATTGAAATCTCTTTGCAGTCCTGGAACCATGGTAATAATGTCAAAGTAACTGACAAATCTCATTTTAATTCTCTCACAGACAACCTGGAGCACTGCAATTTCTTCGATGAAATTTCGAATGCTGATATAGAAGATACAGATGTGGAAAGCTGGTACATGGCTTTAACTTTTCTGCTCCTATTCCTGATCTCTATCATCTTTGGTGTCTCAGCTTCCATGATTAAAGTAAATATTTTTCTTTTTTTTATTTTTCATTTTCTAAATGCAGTATTAATGTGGCCATTTTGTCATTTCTTATAATTTCTTCTCTTTTTTTCTCACAGACAAAATGATGGTGATTGTTGGACAGATCCTATGTAATGATCCAAATTTGGATATTTTATTGGATTATGGCCTAGACATTTTTGATTCTTTTTTGTTGTTTTATGTTGCTATTATAGTGACTTGCATTTATTTGTATTGCCTCTCAAATGTCAACAAATGTCCCAATATAATGAACAAATATTGTATGACTGGAATCTTTCTTGTACAATACAGAGTTGTTGATAACAATAAAATAAATGATTACACATTCTGACACAGGAGTTATTCTACTCACAGTCGCTACACCCCTGTATTACTCACTTTGTCCACATGAGTGAGACAAAGCTCCACAAGCAGCAGTGGTGACTTCGCACCTCTATAACAAACACCAGCAGTAAAGTAATTTGAAGATGCTGAGAGGTCTCAACTGAACTTGCTAAATGGCTTGATACAGAGGTGCATTCACTTATAAACACAGAGACTGTTGTATCTTCTCCTTTCCATACATACCCACACAGACACTGTCTTTGAGTAGGAGTTGCATGTTTGGGTCTGCATTTGTGTACCTTGTGGGATTTAAGGAATTCACATCTGGGAGGGATGACACTACGCACATCTCAGCTCACTATTGGTTGCCTCTGGAGTGATCTGGCACTGTGCATGCCACGATTGGCTAGGGACGCCATGGCAGCCAGCCCATATCTGTGACGCTGTTGCTGGGATGGAGTCACAGCATGCTGCTGCCAGTCTCAGTGCCAAGGGGCCGGCTACAGGGAAGCAGGGAACCATGCCCAGCAGGCAGCCTGAGAGCGTCTCCCTGTCTCATACCCTATACCCTCCTATTCTTTCATACCAAGGCCCTCCTTCTTAGTCCTTGCTTGACCACTTTAATGGGTCCATATAAATAGGGACAAGCAACAAACATCCTCACACATTCAATAAGTACCCTCTGTTCCGCAAATATGGTTAAGGCACCACTGAGCAAGAAACTCAACCCATCCAGGGGCCACCAGTTGAAGGCTGTGGTTGTACAGCAGCTCACAACTTTAAATGTGAAGCAGTACAGTGATGATAAGAGTTGAGGGAATTGAAGATCAAAATATATTAAACAAATCTTGTCCAAACAACATCAGGAGAGAGGCAGTCAGACATTTGCATCTTTAGAGCTCCACCTCCCTCTCTCTCTCTCACACACACAGTACATGCACTCACATATATGGTTGACAGCAGACCCTATTGTGCCAACCAATAAAAAGTCTTTCAAAGAGTTATTTTTAGTCTGAAATGTGTGAGTCTAGACTCCAGAGTACAAATATTTCTAAAATGATTAAAGGAAAAGGGGGAAAAAGGATGATAGCATTTAGCACATTGCTCCCTCTCCAGCTGACTTCCCCTGATATAATTTCAAAGTCCATCAAACTGTTACAACTGCTGTCAGTGAAGAAGAGGAAGACAGCAGGCCTAACAAAGAGGCCAATCACACTGAGAGAAAAACACTACTTCATTTACTATGTCCTGGTTGTGTGCATCCAAATGCTTGTGTTCTGTCCCTTTAAATGACTTCACAGAAACATGTCACAGACCTTTAACATCACTCAATCATTTTGGACATTCATGTGAAATGTTGTGCTTATAAACATTACTAAAATTACTACTATCAATGGTGTTGTTATTATCAATGCAATTCTAGCTTAGCCATTAGCTAGCCGCTTTTAAGTGCTAGGATATGATTATTTCCTGAGAGTAAGTTTGAAAAAAGTGAAATAAATACGTTTTATTTTGGGACAACACTGTTTTAGGTCACATTATTCCCCCACCCTTTCACACGTTGTAGAGTTGACAGTTATGAGGGGTGTTTGAACACAAAAATAATAAACAGGGAAACTTTTAATCGCTAAAATTCAATCCAGACTGACTCACCCTGTTTCCTTGCTGTGATTCACTTGATGGGTTCACCTGCGTTGACTGGACAGCGATTTTGCTTCTTTTGATCTTGAATGGCAGTTGGCAAACCACGTCCTGGTGAATCAGCGCCACCTACTGAACAGGAGTGTGGAGGATCGTAAAGACACTGCATGTGAAAAATGTGCATTGAATTGTAAAACTAATTCAGCATTATATATACAGTGAGAGAAATTTGAATTGTATGTGGTTGGACCGCAGTAGACCAAATAGATGAATGAGTTAAAAAACTATTCATACACACTCCATACAGTTACCCACATTGGAATATAAATATTCCTAGTTTGATTGTATGCATTTGTCTATTTGTATTTGTGGTGTTTTTTGTCTACAGTGTTCCGTTCTGCAGCTATTTCTTCCTTGATTTTAAACGATTTTTGATTTTAATGTCACTGAAATGCTGAGCCAATGGTTGGCCCTTGTTCAACACCATTGATTGTGTTGAATGCATATGGCAAATGAAAACTTGACCATGCTTCTTTTTGCTTTTGCTTTTACAAATTGTCATGTGTTCTGTTTTACATGGGGACCCTTTGTTGTTGAAATGTGCTGTATGAATAAACCTGCCTTGCGTAACAGTCTGTGGCTGAATACAGTGGTGGAGCAGAGGTGACCTATACAGTCAGGCCTCATATGGAGCCTTCTTGACAATGCAGATGGGAGCTGATATACCGTCCAGCTCTGGGTCCTGGTGGTTATGATGGTGTCATAGCACCGTGCATTGGAGATGTTTGCACTCAACAAGGGTGCGGCTTCATCCCCGGTTTATATGCATACTCCGAGTTCACCCAAGTTAAACAAGTGCACGCAGACACTCGGCCTACTTTACCCGATTCTATCACTCATACGCGGAGAGAGAGAGAGAGGGAGAGCGGGAGACAGGGGGGTAGAGAGGGGGGAGAGTGAGAGACGGTCCCCTCCTTGCAGGCTGCTGTTGCTGTGCCAATGCGCAAACAGTCCACGCCGCGGGATAGGTCTCCCCAAATTGAGGCTGCGCCCGAGACGATCATGCGATTGAATGACGAGCACGTCATGCTTGTCGTCCCCCTCTCCTCCTGCTGCTGCTGCTCTGCGCGATCGGTGGCTCTGTGTTCCGCAGTCCCCGGGGATACTGTACCGCCCTCGATGGCTCTGCTATCATCGGCGGCTCGCTCGCACTGAATGGCTGCCCGGAGCCTGGAGCAGCGGCGAGTAAGTGCGCCGCCTCTCCCCCTGTGAAAACCCAGCGCCCCCGCATCAGCTACTTCCCAGCGAGGGGGTGAGTGTCTGGTCTGCCGTCGCGTGTAGGTGGGTTGGGGGGGGGGGGGGGGGGGGGGGGGGGGGCGTCCTGCTCGGGGTCGTGTGAGGATCCACCGGCGGGGGAGACAAGGGGGACGCAGGGAGGGGGGGCTGGGACAGGGGGAGGGGGGTAGGTGCCGGTGTTAGCTCCGCTGGATCGAGGTTGATGATGAACGGTCCAGCGGAGACGGGACAATAAAAAGTTCGGGACGGGAGAGGAAGAAGGGCCCGGTTTGAACTTTAGCCGATTCCAACTCCCCCTAACGCGGTGAGATCAGCCCTGCTTAGCGGCGTGCGGCCGCTCCGAGTCAAGCGGTTAACTTCACGGGGCTGTTGTCACAAATATGTGAAAATCCGATGGCATCCGGTTCTCTCTCTCTCTTTTTTTTTTGGCACGGCAACCCCCCCTGTGTGAGCGCCGGTTGTAAAAGAATCGTGCCTTGTTGTGCTCCCGCCTCCCCCCCCCTCCGCTCCGTGCCGCACTGGTTCCGTCTGGCTCGCCCTCGGCTGCCGCTGCGTGTCCTGGGATGACCTGTTGATGTCGGTGGAATGGAGAGTGACAGGGGCAGCGATTTCCCCCATCACCGAAGCGTTTAGATCGGCAACATTTCTGGGGGCTCCACGGCCGGCGTCGCAGCGCACCTCCCTCGCCCGCTCCGGCAGTAAGTGTCTCTGTTTATCTCCGCGAGTGTTGGGACTTTTCCTTTTTTTTTTGAGACCGCGGAAATCGCTCGACGTCGGGCTTCGAGTGTGCGTGAGGTGGATGGTGCGCCGGGGCGAACCCAAAATAATGAACACTGGCGCTAGCTTAGCTGTTAGCCACCTCAGCGGGCCTGCTGCGGATGGGAGGGGGGGGGGGGGGGCATTAAAACATTTTAGCAACCACCAGAGAGAGAAGCAGGGAGGGGGTTAGTAACTGCCCCGGGCTGCTGGAGCGAGTTTCCATTAATTTACATGAATGTCATTTCACGTTAAACAGTGAGACACCGGCTGCCATCCCGTGTCGCCCCCCCCCCCCCCTGCCCTCCCTCCCCCCCGTGCCCCCCGACCGGCTGCCATCCCGTGTCGCCCCCCCCCCCCCTTGCCTTCCTTCCTCCCGGTGCCTCCCGGCTTCGGTGCCAGCGGACCAGCGGGACTCTCCCGGCGGGTAGCCTGGCACACGGCGCGGTTAGCCCCCGGTGCGTTAAAACACCGCATCCTATCCAGTTTAGCACTCATCCAGGGGCAGACTGTAGTCTGCGGGACAAAGCTTCGGCAATGTGGAGTTAAGAAGTTTGTAAGCGTCCTGCTGCTGTGACTCTGAGACCTTCTTCCAGATTATAATAATAATCACACACTAGGCCCGTGTGTGTCTTCATGGCCATGCAGGCACCGGCACATGGGAACCAGGATATGCCCACAGAGAGAAGGCACTGTGGGCCCAGCTCCATCAGTGACTCCACTGTTATTACCCACATAGCAAAGCTCATGCTGTTTTCTATAGAACTGGATAAACTGGAAAGTATTCACACATCAAAAGCTCATAAATGTGTTGATGGCTATCTCCTAACATAACACAAACCACCAAGGCACCCTATCAGAAGTCTAAGGTCTTCAGTATATGTTGTGAGGATGTTTGACCTACTTTCCCCTGCAGGCAGGTTGGTGTGTGATCTAAACCACAGGGGCATATTGGGTGAATTTCACTTGTTCACATTGCTGAACTCTATATATTTAATGGAGTAAGGACCCGAGATGATCCCTCTCATCTCTGCAGGCCCCGTCGCCCCTCCTTAAAGACACACATGCATGCACACACACACAGTCACATTCTCTATCGCTGTCAGGGCAAACTGTGCAAACACACCCAGCTCTCAGGCCCGTGTTTGTGTGTCTTTCTGTGCACGCATGTGTGCTTACTGCGGCTCGCCAAACTGTAAACAAGCAGTATTGTCTAATGTCTGTGTGTGACTCAGTGTGCCTTTTGTGGGTTTGTTTGAGTTTGTGTGTGCGCATCTGTGTTTTAGTATGAGGGAGAGGGAGCTTGAGTGAGACAGAGACAAAGAGAGCATTTCTCTTTACCCTGGAGCTTGGCGAGGTCCCAAATGAAAGGCTTTGGATATGATGGGGCGGCTCACTCCAGCCCTCATCAGTCAGTCACACCAAAGTTGCTGGTATTCCTCTTGCAGGGTGGGCTTCGATCATTTTGTTCTCATAGTGTCAGAGACTTGTCTTTGTTTGGTATGAATCTTGCATGTGTGTTCGTGCAGCGTGCAGTCATGCAACACTTTCAAGTGGCAAAGTGCCAGTGTGAAAAACCAGCTTTGTCTGTGCATGCACACTTAAGTCCAGCGCAGGCCTATAACCTGCATCTGCTTTCACCTGCAGGAACATTTACAGTAGAAAACAAAAATGTGTGCATCTTGCATGCGTTTCTATAAGTCCTTTCTCAGAATAAGAAGCTACTGTATCTTCTAGTACCAAGCAGAACCACTGCCTGCACACAGTGTTTACATCAGCAGCAGAGGGAACATTGGCTCACTTTAATTTAATATTGACCTTCTTAATATAGGAATCTTTTGAGAGGATGCATGGCAAAGGGGGGGTTTGTTTGCCTTTGACTGTTTAGAGAAGTGAATGGAAACATGCTATGTGGTTTTTGTTTAGGCCGCACACACTTGCACATAGAAGAAGAGAACATGATCCAGTTATATGAGGACACAGGATTTATAGCTAAGAAGATAGAAATAAAACAAAAAGGCTGGTACTGGCCCTGGCAATAACAAGTGCTGCAAGGCTGAAGGTTTGTATAGGATTAATGCAGTGTAGATTATCCATGGAAGCTTCAACAAAACTTTGTTTTAAATCTTTGTCTCATGAGCCTGCCAGATGCTCCCAGTTAGGCTGTGTGAAGAAATATTTGCAGCCTATGTCAGTTACCTGTATGCCAAGGGACATAATTCTTTTTAAGGACCACTTTCCTCTAGAAAAGGGTCATTTCATTATTAATGTTTTAGTCTTTCAGTATTAAAAAATAGACTTACATTAGGTTTGATGTATAAAAAGAAAGAGTTTGTACCAATGCAAGATTCACATTCCTTACCCTCTTTTTTTTTGGTTTTTGCTCTGTTCTCCTTTAGCTTTAGTTTTTTAACACAGCCCTGTTACGTTACGCCTCTTGCTCTCATTTCCTGCTGACACACTCCTCACACTAAAGACACAGTGGGGGGGGGGGGGGTCATGAATATCACTGCTTAAAGCATGTCTACATTTTTATCAGCAATAGCCAGGAATTGATTTCTGAGAGATCTATTTAAATGTGGAAAAACACCCTGTCACAACGTTAAAGAACGTGGAAACAAATCCTGCACCTGCCCCCTGATCCAGATCTACTCTAAAGTCTAATGGGTTGTTCTTCGACCCATATTGCGTCCTCCTACCAAGTTTCACGGTAATCCGTCCTCTGAGTCCAGTCGTTTTTGCATAATCTGCTGAACTGACAAGCACATGCAGATGAAAACATGAACTCCTTTGCGGAGGTAACGCCCAGTGTGGGGATCAGCATGTGCATGTGGTATAACATCTCCACTTACTCTAACGGTGTCATTCCTGTCTTCCTTCCCCCATGCTCCCAATTTCTTCTCCTACTAGACCCTTTGGTGGTGTGCGCAGGCGCACCATGGCCCAGACCCTCCAGATGGCGATCCCAAACTTTGGCAACAATGTTTTAGAGTGTCTGAACGAGCAGCGTCTGCAGGGCCTCTACTGCGATGTATCTGTGGTGGTCAAGGGCCACGCTTTTAAGGTACTGAATGTGACAGCAAGCTATCATTTTATTATACTTGTGTTAAAAGTGAGAGTGCAAGCTTGGGTGTAAACATATACTCCTGAGACTCCATGGTTGAGTTCTGTGGAGAACTGAAGGCCAATATTTAGTTGCTGTTTGGGCAATATGAAAGCTGAGCTAGTCAGAAATTGTAACTTCTGTTTTTTTTTTAACTTTGTACCTTGGGCTGATTATACATTTTGTCACAGTGTGCAGGTTTTCATGTGTGCAAAGTGATTGGGATGAATTTCTCTTCTTGGTTCAGAAATTATTTGACCTCTTATCACATTTTTAGGTCCCACACGAAACTGTGTTACTTCAAACATGACTTTCTTTCCAAGGGAACTGAAAGAACTTACATCAGTATTCTATGATTCATACTAAGGGAATACTTTACACTTTGTCTTTTGCCCCAGGCTCACCGGGCTGTTCTGGCTGCCAGCAGTTCTTATTTCCGGGACCTTTTCAGCAGCAGTGGTGGAGGTGGTAGCAGCAGTGACACCAGTCCCACTGTAGTGGAGCTTCCACCAGCTGTGCAGCCTCAGAGCTTCCAGCAGATTTTGTCTTTCTGCTACACAGGCCGTCTCAGCATGACGGTGGGGGACCAGTTCCTCCTCATGTATACTGCCGGATTCCTGCAGATCCAACAGATCATGGAAAAAGGCACTGAATTCTTTCTCAAGGTAAAACTGATGTGATTTTCCGTACGAACATTAACTTTGACAGACAAGAGAAAAATGATTTTTGGTCACAGTGATTGGAATGCAATCATAGAGAGTCGGACAACTACCCAAAAGTGAAGCCAAATCATGATGACATCATCTTGACCTGCCACCTGGTGGCTGGCTGCAATCTGGGCCATTAATGGATTGGTGATCGGTGCCAAAAAGAACCAGCACATATCAATTTATTATGTGCTGTGTATGGGTTTCTAGGTTTCCTCACCCAGCTGTGACTCCCAGGGCCTTCATGCAGAGGAGGCCCCACCATCTGAGCCCCAGAGTCCTGTAACACAGACCAGTAACAGTGCAGCCCGGCCTGCCTCCTGTCTGACGCCACTCCCTCTGGTGTCACGAGTGAAGACAGAGCAACCTGCTAGCCAGCCGGAAGCAGCCACTCCTTACTCGGTGGTCTGCACCCCTGTGGCCAAGCGGCTGTGGGAGGGTGGCAGCAGCCGGGATGGAGCTGGGGCAGGTTCAGGAGGAGGGGGTGGGGCCAGGAAGGCAGCCCGTTATTCCCAGGAAGCCGTGCGGGGCAGCGCCATCCAGAGCCCAGGAGCCCTCGGGCTGGCCATGGGTATGGGAGCCACCGCAACCAGTGTGGCAGGCATGGTGACCAGTGGCGGGCTTAGCGGCAGCACCAGCACCAACGGGAGCTCTGCAGCAGGACTCGGCATGTCAGAGGGCGCTAGCCCGGGAACCTTGAGTACCTACACCAGTGACTCACCCATCAGCTACCATGATGATGAAGAGGAGGAGGAGGGAACAGATGAATGTGCCGAAGAGCAGTACAGGCAAATCTGCAACATGTATACCATGTACAGCATGCTCAACATGGGAGCTGCAGGTAATCAATTTCAGAAAACATCCTAATCCTAACATCCTAATTATTCAGTAAAACATAATTTCTTTGTGATTTGTGATTTTTATTTTAATCTAACTCTGTGGCATTGTTTCTCTCCAGCTGCCGGCGAGCGTGTTGACGCTCTGCCCGACCACACAGAGACACGGGGCCGGATGCGAGGTAGAGATCTTACTTGTCTCCCTGCAGAACTCATCGCTCAGATAGGCAACCGCTGTCACCCCAAACTGTACGAGGAAGGAGACCCTGCTGAGAAGCTAGAGTTAGTCTCAGGTATGTTTACAGTATATTTCTGGGTTTAACTCAGTGTTGTGAGGACTAGTTTGAGTTTTAAATCACCGCTCAACGTTTTGTTAGTTAGACATTTAGCTGGCTCAGAGGCAGAGGAGGGATATTTTTTGCAGTTTTTATGTCTAGATAAGTAAGATGTACTGTATTATATAATCTTTATTATGGAATGATGCAACTGACTGACAAAGTACTCACCCGGCTGTATACCACTGTGTCACTTTATCTGTGGGTCTTAAAGGGACAAGGCCAGTGGCTGTGATATGTATACAGATTTCGAGGAAGATGTCCTCAAATGACTGGGCTTGGCATCGGCATCCAGATTACGCAGCAGTACTGCACATGTGACTCATTGTGTACTGTATATGTCAAGGACACTGTGTGAGTGTCTGTTACCTTTCGGGCTTGGTTGCATACCTCTGTATAACCGAGAGATAGAGCCATAAAAAAGGACAGTTTGCCTATTTCTTACGTTTGACAGTTTTAAATTCAAGCAACAAACAAGCCCTTTCACATTGCAAAGATGCAAAATCAGACCTCCTGTCTGCTGCCTCGTCACTCCATAGCTACAGCCGCAATGTGATATGACTCAGAGCTGTCACTAGATGAACAAATACTGCATTCTGCTGGACTAAACTAAAGCCCCAAGCCCTGAGCTTAAGCATGGCAATAATGCAACGGTACATTTTGGTGAAACCTTGAGATTTGTTTGTTGATTTCGGATCACATACATCCTTTGCAGGTACTTCAGTGTATATATCGCGAGCCCAGCTAATGAACTGTCATGTGAGTGCCGGGACCAGACACAAAGTGCTGCTGAGGAGGCTGCTGGCCGCCTTCTTTGACAGGTTTGTTCCTTCTGTGTCTGGCTCTATTTTTGAAAATCTTTCATGTATAGTTCAGCAAAACATGGTTTTGATATAGAAATTAACTATCGTCTACTTTGGCATGGAGATAATAGAATAACTATTTTCGTTTTCCTCTGTTCTGTGCATCCATTTTATTTTGATGTATCAGGAATACTCTGGCCAATAGCTGTGGAACAGGCATCCGCTCGTCCACCAACGACCCGAGCCGCAAGCCCCTGGACAACAGAGTGCTGCACGCTGTCAAATGTGAGTGCACATGTTGGTCAGCATGTGGGTTTGTGACGTTATACAAATAGGGGGGGGGTGCACATTTGTATAGCATATACAACATAACATTTTGTATAGCATATTGAAAAGCAGAATTAAAAGAGGTTATATTTGGGATAGTTTTTGATCAACATGCAAATGTTAGATTATTCAGTACTTACTGCAGCTTTCTCAATAGGACTGGGTGTTGTCGTGAAGGTAATGCCTTTCAGTGACCACTAGATGGCAACATTCATCCCGAAAGGGGGTGAACAGAAGTCAGACCCTAAAGAAAACATGTAATAGTTAGTTGTATACTTAAATTGGAAATTCTGTATTCTGCCTCTCAGCTGTTTGACTGAAAATGACTACAGCGTTTTAAGTGTCCAGGAACTGTAATTGAATGTGTAACACTTTCCACGAAAAGACATTACTCTGAAAACAAAATCAATCAAAACATGATAGAGGTTTAATCACACCAATAAACACCAAAATCTTTCATATGAGACACAGCTTGATAATGAATTTGGGACGTGTTTATAAAAGATAATGAGCCAGTTTATAGTGAGTCATTACGGCAAACTATTATATTAAATAAACAGCTGTGAGATTGAGCATCGACGTACACGGAAATTAAGAATTCAGCCATTAAAAATACAGCATCACATATAAGATTTGATTCTACTCTTTATAGACGTATATCAAAAGTTAGTGTTATGCTAATTGCCACTCGCATTCATGAGATTCAGATCGACTGTGTTGTCCAGATAGCAACTGTTTTTGTGTTTTAGGGCTCTCTATCCAGCATAACCTCCGTGTGTGTGTTTCCCTTCCTCCTTGCCAGTTTATTGCCAGAACTTTGCCACCAGCTTCAAAGAGAGCGAGATGAATGCCATTGCAGCCGACATGTGCACCAACGCCCGGCGTGTGGTCCGGAAGAGCTGGATCCCCAAGCTCAAGCTGCTGATGGCAGAGAGCGACGCCTACTCCGCATTCCTCCCCGACAATGTCAAGACGGAGGACGACACCCTGGGAGTGGATCAAGCATTTGACCCGTCCTCCCTGGAGGCCACCGGCAGTGCTGGCATGGAGTCAGGTGAATCACTACCGGGTGTAGGGGGGGACGGAGGACCTTTGTTTTGAACACTGTGTGTGGGGAAGGTTAAAATTTGTTGACACATACCAGTACTCCCCAGTTCTGCTTGCCTCCTCACTCTTTGGCCCACACTGATATCTCACATTTGACTGTCTATGCTACACTGCTGGGGTTGTTGTTACCCTGATGTAACCAGGACATGAAAACTTAAAATCTTTGCTTTACGACTGTACAATGGAGCTAGTTGAACGGGAGAGAGTTAGTTTCAACCGAACCGCCCTCTGCCTCCCCTTGTCTTTTTAAGGTGTGTAAGCGCATCCACTGTTGCATATGAAATACATTCCCTGACGTGTGGGTGATGGGGGAAGTTACCAGTGCGGCCCGGGGGAGGAGGAAGGGGTTTGGCTGATAGACAGATTAGGAGAAGAGGTGGCGAGTATATTGAATGTAAGTGTCAGTGGCATTTTACTCTATGCAAGCCTGACACCTTGTATTCCAGCCTCGGGAAAGGAAAGAAAATCTGAAATAGAAATGATGTTGAAAATGAATGAACACTACATGTTCTTCCTCCTCCTCCTCCTCCTCCTCCATCTTCCTCACATCACCCTGCTAGTATCCTTCACCCCCCCCCACCCCCCCACCCCCACCTCTCTTGAGACCAGAGAATCTCACCTGAGTGGTTCACTGTGCGGAATCTTATAGAAATAAGTCTCACCTTTCTGTTTTCTAATTCGCAGCATATAAAGTCAAATCTTTGTTTGTCTCCAAACTTAAAAAGTGATCCAGAGAGAAGGGAAAAGCTTTACTAAGATGAGGGCAACAGGTAATCAAAGACGGTCATATTTTTAGAAAAACTATATTTATACGAGTGCCTGCGCCTGGGATGGTGTGAGCAAAGAGAGCGAGAGGGATTGTTTTAAAATCTCGATCTTCATGTTTTATTGAAAGGTCTTGTCGAACAAGGAGACGTGCTATTTTTGCAGTAAAAAGGAGCATAATAAAGTCTTATCATAGGTCCCATAGTCATTTATTTTTATCTTGATTTTACTGTGTGGAGTGATGGAATGAGCAGTTGAACTGCTAAATTTGAAGCATTTCATCTTCTCTTCACAAGCTTGAAAGGAATAAGACTGATTCAGCTGGCTCGACTGTTTGTCTGTGATAACCGTTCCTTGTTAGGTTATGAACCTGCAGCGTTTACTTGTAGAAAATCTTAAGGTTATATTGATCTGACAACTCAGCTAATTCTCTTCTGTGGAAGAACGGTATTGGAAAAAAAATAATCTGTTGAGATTTTGTGGAGATGCAAAAGACACAGGAAATAATAGTGGAATATTGGAATGTGCCTTTAAATTGAAATCAATAAGAAGAATGCTGGTGGGTTTGGTGACGTCAATAGAGATATTGCTTCAAGAAAATAGGTGCGATGGTACTGTTCGTGTCCTTCTGTGTGTGTGCATGTGTGTGTGAGTGAGTGAGTGTGAAACGGCTATCTGCCAATTCTGGCACGTGGTTTATTAACGTATATGCACCGACTCTTTAGTATGGAAATTCAAAATTGCTGACAGTTTTGTTTTAGAGTTTGAGATGATTTTTGCACCTTCCATGAGAGGAAGGGGGGGTTTCCGCACCTTAATGACAAGAACCAGTGGTTCATGCACCTTTTGGAGAAATGTTGTGTAGCAATTGAATCCTTTTAGGTGGAATTTGTCATTTTTTCCATGTCTACCTGTGTTATTTTTTTTTTCTTTGTGGCACAAAGTCCTACTGTAAATAATCAAGTAGACTGTTGAGTTGACTCCCAAGTGTTCCTCCTCTCCGTTGCTTCATGTGTCTGATTGCGAAGCAACAAAATGCTGAGCTATTTTATATGTGAGCAGAAGTGTTGAATGCATGTTGAAGAGTAGAAAGAAGACCAGTGCAGGGGGGGAAATTATTCCTGTTGCAGGTGGGTATACGACTGAGTTAGAAATGTGCTTTCGTCCTGAAACGCTTACACAGATGACTGATTACTTTCTCCCTCTGGAAAGGCATTTTTTTAAAGAAACGTTCTATTTTTCTGAAGACTGGGGCAGTGTAAAAACTGGGAAGGATTTTATGCTTCGTACTCAAGGCATTTGAGTCCATTTTATTGGAATAAATAACTTAAAGCATGTTAGATACAGCTCAACCTATTTTCATTATTGTTTAAAGTTATACAGATGAGTTTGCTTCGGTGCTTTGACTGGGAGATATATATATATGAAAAGAACAAAAATGCAGTACCTTATAAGTATAATAAAGTATAATGACAATAAAACCTCACATTTGCATTTGACTGTAGATGCCAAATGAGCACCCCACCCCCACTTACCTCCTCAGTATCTTTGAAGACTGTTGCGCTTCCTGTCCCTCGTGCAGCTGGTGTCATGGTTCACTTCCACAAGTTTAGTCATGTGTGTCTGAGAGAGGCAAAGCAGTGGTTTCATGTCGTTAAATAGATGTACGTTTCATTTCCTTAGTAGATTTCAGCATTTTTTTTTTGCATCATGACCCAAATCAGTTCAAAAGTTTTCATTTTGACAGTACTGTTACAGCTAGGTCCCCTTGTGTTAAAGTTACCAAAATCCACAAAGACTCTCATAAAGCTGAAAACCTCAACACATCATTCATAATGGAAGGGACAAGGATTCACTGTCAGGAAATCTGCGATGATTCCACATAACTCTGTCAACTGTAACCTCTGATTATCTCATGATATCACAGCATCTATCAACTGTGTTCGTGTGCTTGCTAAATGCTGATGACGTATGAAAAAAGCCAAATTATTGTTTAAATTGCCATAATCACAGGATTGTGTGTGGTTGTGTTTCCCAGAAGGGTGAATCAGTGAAATCTAATGCCCATTGACACCCATAGAAATGAGTCTGTCTCCGACAGAACAATAAGTCAAGTTTTAAAGCAATTTAGAGCATAAAGCAATAAGGGCTGAAATGAGCTTCTGACTGTAACCGTCAACTCTGTTCTGACTACAGCTGAAATCTCCCCAGTGAGCTAATTAAATACAAGGAAGCCATAGTCGTCTGCTCTCATGAAACAGCGGCCCGGTCCAAATACAGAGGCCGCTGATAAAGTCAGAATATCCTGCTGCTATGCCTCACAAGCAGAGCTTCCCAACACTGCTTTCGACACTACGTAGAGATCAGTTGGGGAAATAAGACTATGGTTACGTTACACGTCAGGGGTTCTACCTACTGTAAGCTTTCAGGGCCAATTCTGCTTCTTTTGACTCGGTAAGAGTCCATCACTCACAGCCTACTTGCACAGCTCTTTATCTGCAGTAGGCGTGCCGGTGTGGTTGAGTTTTACTTTGTGTGCGTTCGAAACGAAATGTAATTTCTGCGTTTGTGTTTACACCTCACAAAACATGTAGACCTACACACTTGAATGGATAAGGTGTGGCACGGCATGGGGAACTTTTTGTCACTAAACAGTACATATATAAATATGATTATATACATGTATAGATAAATATTGTATATTATATATAGACGCGCACATAGAGGTCGGATTGTTTGTTGTGCACTCACAGCATGAGGTATATATATTTACCTAGAAACAGCGCTTCTTCACAACCTGTGCAGTAACTGGTCTGCCCATGTCTCTGCCCCTGCGCCTTGCCCTCTGTAACCCTGTAGCTCCAGTTGACCTCCTGTACTGCTCATCCTATTCTGTGTTCCAAGTGCCAATAACTTTGTGAAAGCCCTGTAACTGTGACCCAACATTATCAAAGGTAATTGCACATTAACTGACTGTAAAATAAATACGACTCATAGATAAAATGTCAAAATGAGTTAAATAATGAATATCTTAATAAAAGATTTGTAACAATTTCTTTTTCTTCTCTCTCATATTTTGAATCTTGCACACATCAGTGGTTTCACAGCTGGAGGCCGCCACAATGATCTTCACGGTTCGTGAATGTATCCCACACGGTTGTTTCTGCCTTGATTTGCTTATGGTTTTGCTTTCATATTTTCTATAACAGTGCGCAGCACAGGTGCAGCGCTTTGCATACTTGAAATCATCTTTCGGTAATGAAAGAGAGCAAAGTTTATCTTATATTTTTATATGATCTTAAAAAAGTATTGAAACTGATTTATTTTTTGTGTCTGTGTACACAATGTGACTAGTTGTTAGAACGGAATTAACATTAAATCAATCAATTGTGATTTAGTATTGTGTCCACTAATTTAAGGAACGTTAGAGAGCATGAAGAACGGGCTCATTTGATTCCTGGTGGTACAACTCAACAAATCCCTCACTGTGAACACCTGGTGTCCTTTGGGGCTCGAAAATTTAAATATTCACAGTTTCAATTTTGAATCTCAACAAGCAGACCTTAAAGACAACAAGCAGCTCCAAAATTGATTTGCAAATTATAATGTAAATGATGAATACAATTAAAAACTAGGAAAAGCTATTGTTTTGAGTACAATGTTTATTAATACTTTAACTATACAAATGAGTGCAGAGCACATTTTCATATTCACATGAAGCTAATGTAAATATTACAAAGTTTTTTATATATATATATATACACACATACATACACACTATATACACATAATTTACAACAATACTTTATAACGATACACTTCTTGTCCTTCCGCTATTTCTAAGCCTGATTGGCGGGGGGTCTCTGTGTGACCCTGTAATTGCTTCGTAGCACTTAGGGCAAAAATGGCAGAAGATAATTCCATAGGTGGATACTAGAATGGCTGATGCCTGCACAATAGTGCCCTCTTCATTTCTGGTAATATAGAGTGGGATAAAACACACCCATACAAACAAGTACATTAGCATGCTGAAAATGATGTAGCCTGTTTCACTGTTCTCCTGAGGAACCATCCTGCCTTTGAAGGCCAAGAGGAAGCAAACAAATACTAATAGACCTATGTAGCTCAACATAATACCAAAACCTATATATGTCTTACCTTCAGTGCACTGGATTACCTTCTCCATGCTCTGCACGGATGGAGGTGTGTCATCAATGTCGGGAGAATCCAAGATCATCCACAGAAGACAGATGATCCCCTGGATGCCTGTTAACACACCGACGATCACAGGCGCCTTGTAAAGTCTGTGGAGTGGCCTGTTTGCTCTATGGTCAACAGGGAAGAAGGCCAAAAATGTCCGATAGGCCTTGACCACGATGCAGGACACACACAGGGTGAAGCCCATGGCGTACATGACCTGGCGGGCCCTGCAGAGGTGTACACTAGGCTTGCCCATGAAGCATAGAACGCTTACAAAGCTTGCTACCAGACCAGCCTTCATCACACACGACAAGTTCAACTCAGCTTTGTTTATAGCTGGAGTATTTCTGTACACCAAAAAGATAATCAAGGTAACAAGCAAAACAAAAAGGCCAATGGCTGCCGCTGCGGTGACGGCGATGGGATGAGAATCTGCCCATCGCAGGTAGGACTCTGTTCTTGGCTGGCAGTGGTCCCAACCCTTGAGAGACCAAGTTCCACTGGGACATTTTTTGCAGTTGCTCGTTTCTGTGGAGGAACGCGAGTCAGTATCTCAAGCTGGTTTGAACATTTTAATATTTTGGAAAGTGACATTAATCTAGCGTACCTGGATCATCCAAGTACATCCCCTCCACACATTGGGTGCAGCTGTAACAACAGGATACATTTAAAATCTTCTTTTCCGAACCACCCGGGCAGGACTCAGAGCATCTGGACTGAGGAGCCTGCAAGAGCAACAACAAGAGCATGAGCATCCTCAACTGCAGCCATCAGGCTCATGAAATGTAAGGCGAGTGAGGTGTTGCCATACCGTGGTATTGCCGGTCGAATACCAAGTAAAATCTTCACTGTCGAATTCTATTTGTTCATTAACGACCTGGTATGTCCCAATTTTTTGAAATCTTCTGCGTTGTCCAAACTTTTCCCATCTGACGAGGTCATACCCGTTGGTAGAATCCCCATTTTCGTCGAAGTGAACGCTTAGGTTATCGTACGTGAACTTGACCACCTTCAGTTCCCTGAGAAGCTGGAAAGCAGAATTTCAAACGCATTTACCAGCACTAAATAATCACATATCTTAGTGTTGTTCATATAAATCCAAAGAAAATCAAATGCAAGGTTAAAGCTGGGTCTGCTTTCACGTGAAGATGATAATAATCCTCACCTCCCATGGTTCAAAGTTTCTGTCTCCTGAGCATGAGGAGCTGTTGCACTTCAGCAGCTTTTTGAGAGCATTTGCTGTGGCCCACACTGCAACTCTTTGGAGGAATGTTTCACTCGTGTCCAGAGTTGTCACAAGATAATCATCGTTTTGTTCTTGGGGATCCTGGGCATCGCATGCATGGTGAGATTTCATTTTCAGCTGATCGTAGGTGGAACAATAGGATGGGGGTTCGCTTGAGAAACATTCAGTAGAACAGTTGAATCTCAGGTTCTTGTACTCTTCAATGAAGTGGTTGTATCCTCCCGGGGGTGCTGACAGATTCTTCAGATAATTGTCAAAGGATTCACTCTTGCCTGCAACAAAGGTGAAGCCTAAGATGTCTCCAACCTTATTTATACCATCCATCTGGGCGAGGGTTCCGCTCCTGGACCAAGCGTCACTGGCTATCCAGGTCCTTGTTGTTCTGGTCTGGATCATTTCCTTAAAGAGCAGCTGCACCAGCTCAGACTTGAGGATCAGCAGAACCACCTGGGCTTTTGAGGAACGGATCTGCTGAGCGACCTGCTTGATGCGCTGCTCATTGTTCACTTGATCGAGGTAATGTGGCACCACCTCCTGGTAGGCCAGGCACACATTGTGCGCACCAGCATCTCTGACGAAGCTATCAAAAGCTGCCTTGCCGTAATCATCGTCTCCATAAACGACCCCGACCCAGTTCCACTGAAAGCGATGCATAATTTTGGCTAGTGCTCTGGTCTGATGAATATCACTGGGAATGGTACGAATAAAACTTGAAAACCGGGGCTTGTCACTCAGCTCTGGTGAAGAGGATGTGCTGCTGAGCTGGTAAAATATAATGAGACGAGATTAGATCCCACAAATCATGAACATACACAACTGTTAAATGAGCATAGATTGGATAAAATAGAGTAAAATGAATTTGTAGAATAGCATGTGTGACTTACTAGAGGGACCATGTACACATTTAGCAGCCGGGCCACAGCAATGGACTCCTCAGAGTATTGTGCCCCTAAAATAATCTTGACTCTGAAGTTGGAGTGGTTCAATTCTTCATTTTGAGAGCGGTTGACTGTGAGCATGTGCATGGCATTCTCCAGGGCTTTGCTTGCATAGGAGCATGTGTCGCACATCAAATATCCAAGGTGCACTCCTGGGAGGAAACCAGCTGCGTTGATCTTCTCAGTTTCATGGATGATGGCCAAGGATCTCATAAAAGCTGTAGGGTCAAAGCTGACAACAGACAGTGGGGGGTAAGAATGAACCCACGTGCTTGAGGAACTGTGGCAAAGGTAATGCTGACTAGCTTAGCTTTAGCTTGTAAAGTTACATTTGGGAAGCTAAAGTTATCAAGAAATGGCTTCGTCACACTACGCGCATAAAATATTCAAATAATTTATTAATATATAATATTAATGTATTTTACACAGTGTTTATGCAGAAGAACAATATCTCAGATTTCTGAAATCTGACTAAAACGATATTTATAGTAACATCTTTCCCAAACAGTGACTGTTGTGTTCTTGGTGCAGGTAGTGAATCAGGTCTCATACTCACTCTGAGCACTTGAAGTTTTCTGGTCTTATCCGTTCATAAATTGCTGCTACTTTCCGATGACATGGCAACAATATGCCTATGATAACATCCCCAGGTGCATAGGCCCCAAACATTGACTGAGCGAAATCCTGTCCACCCACAGAAGCCAGGACACTGCTCAGAGTCACGAGGGCCGAGAGGGGGCCAAGCAGCAGGCGGCACATCCACATCTTAAAACGGAGCAATGAGCCTGACTGGGATCTGCGACCATTCCGTCTCTCATTTGGAATCTGGGAGGAGCCTCAGAGTGCGTGCAAGAAACCTGTTTGACTGAGGTCTATATCTTAAATCAAATCTGCCATCCTTGTATTGTTACTCTGACAGGTGCTGGCACAGGAAAGTGTGGTATTATTCTGCTGCATGCAACTATGGAGGGGGCCGTTTGTGTACTTCAGGGACCATGAGGACTTGAAGTGTCTCCATGCACAACAAATGGTTATTTATATTACACTTTGTTACTGTGAAAACAAGTGAATACTCATTACTTTAACTCGGCACATCCGGCACTGCATTCTTGTTTGACCAGTCTGCTTGGCTTACTTCCCAGTAGTTCTGTAATTCAGGTTTGCTTGTGAACGTGGTGTACCAAGAACATAACAAGAATTGCATGCATGTCAGAATGAGAGTCAGAAAATATTTGGGCAGGGCAGGAAAGCAATAAAGTAACTAACCAGTAGCTTCAAATAACAACCTGTGTTGCTTTCCATTCAGAATTAGTCATACTCCTGACAAACACAACTACTCTGGCCCTGGGTGCTGAACACAA
Organism: Pseudorhombus dupliciocellatus; assembly: GCA_016785235.1. Classification (NCBI taxonomy): domain Eukaryota; kingdom Metazoa; phylum Chordata; class Actinopteri; order Pleuronectiformes; family Paralichthyidae; genus Pseudorhombus; species Pseudorhombus dupliciocellatus. The sequence continues at coordinate 305,388 of JAFBJW010000128.1, read as the reverse complement.
GTGTCCTTTATCAATCTGACACACCTGTGGCAAATCAACACGGCAATTACCCACAATTACTGCCAAAAACTCACAACAACTGTAAAAAAAAAAAACAAAAACAAAGTATATGAAATACACATTGAAGACAGAATTAATCTTTTGTCTTTGTGTTCACTGTCATTTCATAAAGTGCAGAATTGAATTTACCTGCCACCTGCTGGTCAGTTGTCTCCTCCATTGTCTCTAACAAAGAAGTGGCCAAAACTTTAGAGAGATGTTATGGTTTCTGGTGCTGTTTGATTATTCTCCTCAGTTAAACTACTCAGGAGGGCCTGGACATTCGACTTTGCTATCAAATATTTTCTTCTGTGGCTCCATAATGTTAATATAGCTTTCTAAAAGTAATGGCTGGATGAAGGCCTGCAATATTCTCCTGCATGCATGCATGTATGGGTGTAACCATGCCACAGGTGAACTCGGTCTGTTCATGGACAGAAACTAAACAGACAAACAGGTGAAACACATCAAGGAAATGATCCAAACCGGATGCAGGGACACAGACAGGAAGTAAAACAAAAAGAGGAAACTTCAAACTAAAACACATTATCATGACACCCGAGAACTGATCGGGTTTGACACTTTCTTTCGACTTGCATGTGGATCACATGTCATATTTTGTCATTCCCGCAAACACGAACCGATCATGGAAGTTACTTTAAAGAACGAAGCTCGTGCTGTTTCCACTGCTCTGCCACTAGGTGGCGTTATAAGGCTACGGTGCATTTACCCACCCCATGAATTAACAACTAGTACTGCATAATGGCGAGACCTGCAAGTAGTTACGTTTGGGGTATGTTGCAAGTCATCCCATGTCATTTTGTTCTTTTTCGCAAGGCCATCATGTTTAACATCCAACCACTAAATTACAGTCAACCATCATTGGCTTATTTAAAAACAACTTCACTACTATTATTATTCCGTTCAACAAGACATCTGGAGGCAAGAATAGCATGGGTGATTTTAATGATAATGCGCTCACTTTATGGCAAAATATGGTTACACTCAAATTGTAACTGCATCAACAACAGAAAATGACACTGTCAATGATCATGTTTACATAGTGATTTAGAAATATCTAAATTGTACCTAAAACCCAGTATCACCATCATTAAATCATCTAATTGTTATTATTGTTTGTGTTGTTTGTCTTGTTATTCTTGTCGTTGTTATTACCCCTTTAATTTGTCTGGTAGGGTTCCTACAGCTTTGCTGATTGGACCCCTAACAATAATTAGGTGGATCAAAAGAAAATTAAAGGCAACTTTGATGTTTTCCTACATTAAATTATATGCGACCACGCTCATTTTTGCCACTTAAACGTGAGCATTTGGAATATTTGTATTTTCCCTTTGGAGCAGCTGCAGTGTGTGGGGCGGCCAGCAGGAGGCGCACAGGAGCCGCACAGGAGCCGCTGACGTCGTGCAGACACCCCGAGAAGAAGAGCTGCAGTTTCTTGAGAATAGATCTGACGCGTGTCTGGAATATTCAACATCTTAAGTCGGTAAAAAAGTGAAACTCTCTGGGGCTCCATGGCGGCGGGTGGGTCGGTGAAGGTTTATCTGGACCTGCTGTCACAGCCCTGCCGGGCGCTGCACATCTTCCTCAACTGCGTTCGAATCCCGCACAGAGTCCAGACGGTGGCTCTGAGGAAAGGTGGGTTAACCACGACCGTCACCACAACCAGCCACCACTGACCAACTGACTGGTCTGTATAAAGCTCAGTTTACCAGCCGCTGCTTTGCTGCTCAGGACACCTTCCCTCTCCGTGACCTTTGGCCCAGAGAACTTTGCCCCACTCCTGTCTGCGCTAACAAAACTCCGTGAAAATAAGTGACGATTGGACGCTGACGTTTAAAATGTGAAAGAACGCCACAACAGAAAACACATCTGAGGATTTCAAACGTGTTTGAGCAGGCATCTGTTAAGTTCGGCCCGTAAAGTCACTGTTGAACAACGTCCGGAAGACGTGGGAACGTCAACATATGGCTACAAACATGGAATTAATGTTAACAATACATTAGTAACAGCTGACCTGCTTACTTTGGTTGTTTACTTGTTGTTGATGATAATAAGAAAGCTCTCTACCCCCCATGTTATGAAAATTAAATACACTGAAGTACTTTGAGATTTGAGAGGAGGGAGGAATCAGATGGGATCATTAAACCACATGATTTCTGAATGGGGTCTCACTTGAGCTGCTTTTCCAAATTTACAGGTGAGCAAAGGACTGAGGAGTTCATTAAATTGAATCCAATGCAGAAGGTCCCTGTCATGGTTGATAATGGCTTTGTCCTCACAGAGAGGTAAACACTTGTGTTCACACTTTCATATTTGTTTCCTGATCTAAGTCATTGCTGTCTCCATGTAGAATCTATTTTTGGAGTGTTCTTATATATGCATGTGTTTTCTGTTCTGTGTGTTTGTGTGTGTGTGTTGCAGTGATGCCATCCTGAAGTACCTGGCCAATAAGTATGATGTCCCAGATCACTGGTATCCACGACAACCAGAGAGACGAGCCAGAGTGGACGAATACACAGCCTGGCATCACAGCTACACGCGACCACATGCAGCTAAAGTTTTTATTCTGGAGGTACCGGCATATTTCTGATGCTGATATATCTGTAGATAATTGGAAGAAATGTAAGCTGATTCTTGAACTAACCCTAACACTGTCTCTGTCTCCCCCGTCTCAGTTTCTCCTCCCAGCTCAGTCGGGCACTCCGGTGGATGAGGCACAATTGAATGGTGCTCTGTCTCAGCTCGATGACACGCTGGATAAACTGGAGTCCATGTACCTTCGCAGGCAGCCTTTCCTCTGTGGTGACGACATCTCCGTGGCTGACCTGCTCGCCGTTTGTGAGCTCATGCAGGTCAGACCGATCGAGACAGCGGTGCACTGACTGACGGTTCTGTTGCTAACCATAGGTCTGTGTCTCTGCAGCCTATGGGGGGTGGCAGGGACGTCCTGAATGATCGTCCTCAGCTGCAGAGGTGGAGGAGCAGAGTTCAGTCGGCTGTCGGTGACGCCTTCGACAAAGCTCACGCCGTTCTGTACGGCATCAGAGACCGCCGTAAAGCCAGGCTATGACATAATCGCAGAGCCGGACAGTGAAGTCACGCAGAGGGGCGGGTCCGAGAGACGCCTGCAGCCACACAGAGGGAGGAGCCCTCAACTTGATTTTAATAATCATCATCGTTATCGTGTAACTACAAATCCGCTTAATCGTGACACATTGATTTTAGCCATCATGCAGGATGAGTGTCTGTGGCTACCACCCCAAATGTTTCATTAATACCTGGATGCAAAAAATAATTTATTAAAGAATCAGCTGATCTGGCTCTCGTGTGTTTTGTAATGGTTCCTCCCTGACACAGGTTGTGCTGGAGGCTGTTGGACCAGAGGACACAGGCCCACAGGTACAAAAATGCAATTTGGTAGTTATATATTGTCCAGATTTGGGGCACTGGAATTTAAGCAGTTCAGAAAGATAATGTTTCAGTGCCAGTTTTAACATGTGAATGAGTTCACAAAGCAAGCATTGCTGATGCCATCGGTGAAAAGAAATGCATTGAGTCTGGATTAATTAAATGATTGACATAATGCAGGCTCAGAAGACAATCTGGTGACAAATGCATCAGTCAGGTCTGTGGGTGCGTTCTGTGTCCCCTCCTCTCTAAAGTGCACATAATGTCACAGTATTTTTTATTTTATAGTGCTTGTGATGTCCCAGCTTTGTAACCTCCAGGCTCCAGTGAAATCACTGTGCTGTTTGTAGCCACCACCACACAGACTGGAGGAAAGGTTTCTATTACCCAAATATGGGCTCAAGGAAGTGGCAGGCCCTGACGCAATGCTCGGCTGCTGTTGCTTTAAATGGCTCCAGGAAACAAGGGCTCCCATTCACGTCATGGGTTTTCCTCTGCATGTACCACATGAGCAGGATGTGCTTAATATGGGCATCTGTCTGCCACCCCCCCCCCTTCCTTTTCTTTTTTCCTGCTAAAGGAAGTGAGACACTGGGTAGGGGGATGGGTGAGACCGCTGCAGAGCCTTCAATGACTGTTCCAGATAGCTGGGGCAGTGGAATGCTTTTCATTCCTCATGTGAGGGAGACTAAACATGGACAGAAACGTATGCTCCAGCTTCTGCTCGTCAAACAGTGTATTACACTCAACTTAAAAAAACAGTATTTCCGCCCCTCGTGAGTAAACGACAGGGTCTAACAAAAAATAAAGACTTGTTTCAAAGTATTTCTAATTAAGTAATTCATCTGACAGACATAGAGGGAGCGACAAATGAGCCGATTAGGATTTTACCAATTATGGTAAAATGTGAGCAGACATCCAAGGAACCCATTGGTAATGTGTTCCGTGATGAGTTCAAGATCCACGGCAAACAAGTTTTTTTTCACAGCGTCAAAGCAATCGTGAGAGTTTTGTGTTGTCGCCTGCAGCTCCACAATGACCAGAAGGAATGTGGAACTTGGATGTGGCTGAGCTCATTTCACCTGACCTGCTTTTACGCTGCAGGGGAGTTTCAGTGTAGAGCGTGAACCTGCTCACAGCTGAGACACTTAGGGGGCAGGTGAGATGTTGGAACTTGTGGTTCTGACGGAGATCGAGCACGGTCCATCGCTTCCCAACCAACTCAGCCCACCACGGGCACCACAAGCTTTCACTGCACTGTAAACTCACTCCAGTTCAATATCATCAATCGAATTCATTTTTTTTTTCATCTGTGCAATCCAAGCCCTTTTAAAAAAAATGTTATATCCTATTTATTGGTATTTTACAAATCATTTACAATTGCACTTACTATGTTAACGTAAACTATTTATATTCACTTTGTTTGTATTGTATATTTACAAATTTTCCGTCAATACTTCTATTTCCAATTTTGACCTTTTCCAGTACACACACGGTCAGAACCAGTTCACGTCATGAAGGGGCACTTATGTCGGCTGCGAGAGATCAATGCACTGCAAATAAACATGCATCATTAAAAACCCGTCTGTTTCCTTAACGTGCACGTGTTTTTATTCTACTTGCATGTGTTTCTGAATTTGCCGTATTAAAACAGGACATTAATGATGCTGTTTCCAGTCGAATGGTGATGTTGGGGCTTTTAGAAAACACTTGTGGTGTTTTTCCTTTTGTACGTTTGGAGAAATGATCACCGGCCACACAAATAGAATTTCCACAGAAGTGGGTAGATAACAATGGGACATTTTACAGCGAACTGTCCCTTGAAGGTTGAATTAGTGGTGAAGTGAAGTTAGGGACAAAGGTCCCCCCCCCCAGTATGAATGGAAGCACAGTCCTAATAAGGGCAGCTGCACAAACCTGCGTGTATGTGTGTGTGTTTGTTTACACCTCATGTGTAAGTGAGCACAGGTTGTGAGCTGTGAGTCATCCTCTGCTGTGACGCCGTGTAGATCAGATCAGTAATCATGTGTGGACACGGGACATTGGATTTAAAAATAGCCGCAGTTGTCTCACCAGTTGTCGCGGGGCTGTTTGAAACCGCACACCGGGGGTCAGGCCCGTGGGAGGGGCTCTGTCCCGTGACGTCACAGAGGTGATAAATCCGAGTCCCTGGGCCGGGCGGTGTCGTGTCTGCGCGTGAAGCCAGAGGGAGAGACGCGGAGCGCGAGGAGCTGACCTGCTTTTGTTGTTGTTGGAGTAGTACTTCTGGAACATGGAGGTCAGCGTCGAGGCCAAGAGGATCATGGTCGTGGCTCTGGGGAAACTGTACAGCTCCCGCAGCCAGAGGGGGGGTCTGCGCCTGCACCGGAGCCTCCTGCTCACCCTGGTCATGAAGTCCGCCCGGGACATCTACCACGAGGCCCAGGCGACAGCGGAGGGGGTCGAACCCGGCAGCGAACAACAACAACAACAACAGCCCACGGCGGTGGCGGCGGCGGCGGCTCTGGGGAACACGGGGTCCCCTTGTGCGGAGCTCCAGAGACCCGCTTCGCTCCGGACTTTACCCCGGGAGGAAGTCGTCGCTCCCCGCGCGGAGGACAAGGAGAACCGGTGCCCCAGCCTCACCGTCCCGGCACAACCGTCGAGGAAGAGACGCGGAAAAGCGGCAGCCGAGCCGGATTTCCTCCCGTGTAAGAAAGCGAAACTGGAGCAGACGATCTGCCCCCAGCAGCTGCTCGTGAGCTCGGTTCTGATGGACTATATGAACTGTGGCAGCCTGGGGGCCCAGCCTGCCCCCATGACTATACCCAGAGCCATAGCAGCGTGTTGAGACCCAGATAAGGGGGGGAAATGAACTTTCCCCTCTGGAGCCTGAACGCACCCTGCAGCGGGTCAGTACCGGGGGGTGCCCCGGATGAACGCCCGCGGGGGATGGTGGATCCCGGAGCGTCCCTTGGGGCCCGGACTCCGAACCAGTCTGGACTTGCCCCAGGAATGATGGAAGCGGACGGTGAGAAGTCCTCGGTGACTTCAGGCCTGGAGCTCAGCTGGAGCGATGCCTCCCCAGGACCGGGCCTCGAACCTGCCTTCATGAACAACACTGAACTTTACATGAACATCTCTCTGGGCACCTGTATTCACATATGCTGTTGTTCTGGCGTGGAGGCCTCCATGACGCCTGGAGTTGTAATGACTATGTGTAAAGACCATTCAATGACTGCAACTACCTCAGTATTTATTATTAAACTTTTTCTACTTGCAAATCAAACCCGAGTGATGTTTTATAACAAGGTCACAAGCTGTGTTTGTTGAAGGGAGGGAGGGGGAGGGGGATTCAGGGAAGTTGGTGTGAGAAGTAGTGTGTCACACAGGAAGCTGGTTTGGGTGTGAAGAAGTTAGTTTCCTTCCCCCCACAGTCATTTGCAGAACAAAAGCAGGGACAATCTGGTGTGCTGTCAAGCACTGGGGACAATTGGTGGTGGTGGTGGTGGGGGGTGTCCCTTGGTTGTCCAAGAGCTGGGGGCCTTTATTCAGTGGAGGAAGCATGCATTGGTTCAAACGGTAAATCTATTATTTCTAGAGTATCGCAGGTAAATGTACAGGTGACCTCCTGTGTTAACAGTTTAAAGTGTGTTTATAAACTTACTGACTTATCAAACTACATGGCTCCATTGCCTAACAAAAAAGGTTTTTGTCTACAAAGCTCGCTGAATTAAACTGAGCAGATAATTTCCATTGTAAAGTCAATTTAACAATATTTAGAAACACGCTTTCCTAAAGGAAATAGGTCCCATCTGCTCGCCATTTTCTGAAAGCGGTGCATGCCAGACAGCAGCAGACGAGCTGCATGGTGGGGGTGTGCGACAGGGATTCACCGGTGGCTGTGTGTTTGGGGGGGGGGGAGGGGAAAAAGCCAGGAAAACAGAGAGACAGGAATGTGGGGGGAAGTGCCTGTGAGGCTGCCCCCCCCCACCCCCCCTATGAGGCCCCAACTGTGCCGCTTGTTCTTCCGGCTGAAACCAGAGCAGCCTGTCTCTGTCTCACAGGGATTTGAGGAAAGGCCGGAACCGTCTGGACATGCCTGTGAAAATATAATCACACACTTAAACACACACACACACACGCATCCACATTCACCCATCACATGTGAGCAAGTGCCTCTGCCTTTTCCTGTCTTTACCTACACCCCTCGCTGTCACACGCTACCTATGAGTGGATATGCTGACTCGTGGGTCCTGATTAAACGTCTTAGTAGGTTTTGGCATTTATTTGCGAGAACAAAACAAACTCACCTTTTGTCCAAAAACAGCAAACGACAAACGGAAGGGAGCAACAATGTGGATAAGAACATGAGGCCAGACGGTGTGCATTCTCTCTGGATTTTATTCTTTAGGAAGAGTTCTGTTTGGAATTACAAAATGCACTGGTAGAAATAGCGGTGAGACAGGTTGAGAGTGCGACAGATAAAGAGTGAGAGAGAGAGAGAGAGAGAGAGAGAGAGAGAGAAAGAGAGAAGAGGGAGTGAGTGAGAGCTCAAAGGTTCCACAGCCAGTTAGTATGATTACATCATCAGATGTGGCCTCCTCCTGACCCCCACAAAAAGTAGAAGGGAGAATACACCGTTTTCTGAACTGCACTTTCTTTTCTTTATATATATTTTTTTTCCATTAAAAACAGTTCTTTTTTTGTGGTGTCCTGAACATGGTTGTGTTGTGCCTCAAACCCATGTAACAGAAGAAAGAAACGAGACTCTGACTCTAACCAAAGTCTCTTTTGTGTTTTCATTCTTTAGACATTTTTTTTGTTGTTTTTAACCTTTTTTGTTCTCAAAAATAGAAGGAAAAAAAGGAAACGTTGCTTTTTAAAAACATCTATCTATTTATATATCTTTTTTTTTTTTTAATTCCTCTGAATTCATTAATCTGCTTTTTCTTTTATGTCCTGAAGATGACTGTTAATCCACGGTGTGGCATGCACATAGCACATGCATTTCTGGAACTAGATATTTTTTCTCGCTTTTTTAAATCTTTTGTACTTAAAAATGTTTTTTTTGTCTGTTTTTTTTATTCAGTAGCGGCTTTACATTGCTTTTTGAAGACTTTGTGTGGTTAATCAGCGTGTTAGTGGATTTCACTGCAGCATAGACACTAAGATGGATGGTGAATGTTCGGGGCTTTACATGATTCTTTCAGTGGTTTTTGACGTAACTCGTCCACACATCCTTTCTCTCTCTCTCTCTCTCTCTCACACACACACACACACACACACACACACGCACGAGAATTGTTTGTTACAGTGACTTAACTGAAAAAAACCCTAAGATTTAAAATGGATTTTTGGATAAAAGAAAAGAAAGCAAAGCAAGCACAAGAATAAAACATCTACACACACGCACGCACGCACGCACGCACACACACCCAGGAGCTACATACCTAGTGTGCTTTCTGATTTTTAAGTGTAGAGATGTGAAAATATACTTGTCTGTGACATTCCACTGAGGTTGGAAAGACACTAATAGGCAGTTTTTTTTTCTTTTCAGTTTTTTCGGTGCATTCTCTGGTCAACATGTGATAGGCCTCCAGGTAAAGTTGGTCAAATACATAAATCAAATCATGTCGGGGCTGACAGTGGTGTGTGTTAGTGACGACAAGTGTTAGTTTGAGGCACACAGAGAAACACACAGATTGAAATTAAGATATATAGGAGTGAAACACACAATGTTGATATATTTTTTTTTTTACCCCCCAGGATCATGACAAGGCCCGGAAATCGTCAGTCGCCCGCGTGTCACCACAGACAAGGAGGTGTTATTACTGAGAGAATGAGTGATCAGTGTGTAACAGCTCCCGCTCTGAGGTGAAGTAAAAGGGGGAGCCGCAAAAACCACAGGGATGCTGTTTGTCTGACACTGCCACCTAAAGGTCACGTGCGGTGGGACTCGATGTCAGCGGCTGCAGGAGGGTAAACGTTTTTTTTTTTTTTTTTTTTAAATTCAGAAACCAGATGTGAAGCCATCTGATTATCATCCACTCTCTATTTTCAAAAATTCATTCCTATTCACTGCTTATCTTTGACGTATGTTTGCCCTCCTGCAAAGTCATTCTCCCACGATGCACGTGTGGGTTGGCAAAACAATTTGCTGTGCTCAAAACAAACACACAGAAAACTATGTATATTTATCTATAAAATATGGAGAATCTGCCTCATTATCATGATCACCATGATCTCTTTAACTTACTATATTGTCTGTGTATCCATTATGACGAGAACAAAGAAAACAACGATGACGAGTTCCTCTCCTTTCTATTGGTCTCTTTCTCTCTAGTGTTTCTAGTTTAACCCCAAACCCTGGAAGACTTTTGAGATGTTACTCACTTGCTCACCAACATGGACACTTTTTTTTTCCACTGCCCTACATTACCCTGCTTCCCAGTGTATTTAGGATTTCATGACCTTAGTTACAAAAAGTTACGTCCACAAAAATATGTGCAATTCCAGCTGTATCAGTGGCAAGCATTTGGCACAGAACATACAGACAAGCAAGCAAAAGGTTCTGTTCTGTCGAGATTTACAAACAGTAACTCTCCGATCTCCCCGTATCCTTCGGTCACTTGATTTCAGTGTGGGTGAAGGTACAGAGAGAGGAATGTCAAACAGATGAGAGAGAGAGAGAGAGAGAGAGAGAAACAGAAAGGCTTTAAAAAACAAACAAACAAACAAAAAAAACCCAACAAAGAAACAAAAACCCTACAGACCACAACAGAAAGGACTGAGGAAAACTTCCCCCCCACATACAGTAATTTCTCATTGTTGCTATTAATATATTTTTTTTGTATCATTCATGCAGGATCCACAGGGTGTAAAACTCCGCAGGTCTAAAAAACGAAGCTGTGTGGGGTGCAACAGAAGATTCAAGCTTCAATGTTTTGAAGAAGTAGAAGAGAAGGAGGAAGAAGAAGAAGCAGCTGCAGGAATAGAAGAAATACTGCAGAAAACAGTTACTGGTTTGTTTTGTTTTGTTTTGTTTTTTTGTTTTTGTTTCTGATAACCATCTCCACATTTTTAGTTTTTCTTCTCTTTTAGGTCATTGGTTGAGGTTGGTTAAATAGTTTCAGGGAGGAGGGTGTTCTCTTGGGACAGGGGTAAACTTCCCCAAAACCAACTCATCCTGTCCTCTAGATTTTGACTGAGAGACTTATCAACCCTGTGCAACGCTCCCCAACTCTCCCACCCACTTAGACTTCGCACCTCATACAGGCCGAGGGCTAATTGTCAGTTTTGTTCTTATTTAAAAACACAGATGATAAAACTCATCAATATTCAACTGGTGGCTGGGAGGGTTGGATTCAATTCTTTTCTCTGCTAACTTTGCTTGCTTTAAAAAAAAAAGAAGAAAAAAAGTCGTTCTTGTCTCTGACTGTAAAGTGTCTTTTGTCGAGTCGCAACTCTTGACATCTTGTAAGTGGCTGTAGCTCGTTGCCAGAGGCAGAATTTTAAGACACGCGAAGACTAGTGTCCATCACCCCCTCCTGCTTGCATCCTTAAAATTTGCAGATTGAGGTTGGTCTCATTTGGCATCAAGAGAATGAATGCAACAACAACGCCAGCAGAACATGGAGGTGGCTCGTGATACCCCCCTCATACCCATTTGTTTCTCCAGATCCTGCCTCAGCATTTCTATTCCATCCCCTCGTCCTGACACCCATCCCGTCACTTAGCCCAGCGTCGCTGGAGGAGAGGGAATATTGAATTGAATTGACAAGAAAGAAAAAGTTGTGGTTTCCCTTGGCAGTCATTGCTCCGGCTGAGAGCGCCCTATGTCCAACTTTCAGTCCTTCTACCTGTCCTTATTCCTCCTTATGCCCCTCCCCCACTCCAGAGGCTAGCACCAGTCGTCGTCCTCCGTCTCGCTGTAGGGTTCATGCAGGCCCTTGCGGGGCCCCCTAGGGTGCCCAGCTGGAGGGGGGACCTTGTGAGGCCCAGTATGAGGAGGTCCATGGAGATGTGTGGAAGGTGATGAGGAGCGGTAGCCATTGGGGAGGCGACGCTGGGCAGCAGGCTGCACCTGACCCTGCACAGGCCCGGTCAGGGCCGTGGTGGGAGGAGGCACGTGGTGTGCAGTCCTAGGTGAGGTGCGAGCGGGCTGTGGGTGAGGCGGCGGATGAGGGTGGGGATTATTCACGGGGTGGGGTGGAGGGAGGGGATGGGGGTTGTGTGGCTGTTGTTGTGGCGGAGGCGGCAGTGGATGGTTGGCCACGGCGTGTGGATGCGGGTTGCCCCCCTGTATGGGGCTCGGCTCATAGGCAGGGGGTTCATGGTGGGGCTCATAGTCCTGATATTCCTGGTTATAGAAGCAGCCGTCCCCCTCAATGGAGCCACCTCCTCCACCGGTGTCTCCCCAGCGAGGCGGGGGATGATGACCCTGGCGAGCAGTGCCATGGTGGACGAGCGGGAGGCCAGTGTGGGGAGGGCCTTGGCCTTGGGGAGGCTCGGGAGAAAAGCGCCGAGGGGCCGGGGCTGGTGCTCTGCCCTGCGGCCCTGCAGGGGGCGTGGGCATGGCTTTACGGACCACGGGGGAGTAAGTAACATGGGGCCGGGGTGTGGCGGGGGTCTGGGGCAACTGTCGGCGGCCTCGACGTGGCGTACTGGTCCCCGAAGTTGAGGGGACGGGACTTCCGCTGACCGAACTACTGCCCTACACGAAAAGTGAAATAAAGCAAATAAAAAGAACGTACCACAAATTCAACGACAGAACATGTAGAATAAAGTAGAAGATGGGAGAGAGAGAGGTGTATGAGACAAAAAGACAGGGAGAGGGAAAGAGAACAAGATAGAGGGACAGACAGAGAGAGAGAGAGAGAAAGAGACAGACAGCAGGAAAAGCAAGAGAAGACAACAATAACCACAGCAACAGTAAGAATAAAAGCCCCAGTCATTATGTCAGTGGAGTGGAGGAGAGGAGGGTCGGAATGAAAGGCATCAAAACAGAAAGGAAGCAGATGTGGATTCCAAACAGCAGCAAACACAGAGAAGCAACATGTCACGCAGAGGAGAGAAAACAAAAGACGACAGGAGAAAAGAAGGGTAAAGGGTTGATTTCTTGAGCAACAAATGTGAACAGGGTAAATATGGTGACTAGACATACAGAAGATATGTTTGCCTTGCAACTTGGCAGCACGTTTTAAGACTTAAACTATATTCAATCTCCTCGGTGACAGAGAATTACTCATTTTTTTCCCAAGTTTTAATTAAAGAAAGTCTAAAATTGAACATATTAGGCTGAATGATGTGCATCACAAAGGTTTTTGAACATGCAACGATCACACTCTGGTGCTTTCTAGCTTAATAAGGAGCCTAAAATGTAGAGGTTGTTGTAAAAGGAAAGGTAGTGAGGGAACATGAGAGAACAATCCAGAAACACTCAGGCAGGGCAGATAGGGACAGCAGTCAAATATACATTGTTATGCATATTTGTTGGTTGCTGGAACATTGGAACAGTGACTTCATTAACAAAAGACATCTGCGTACATACTCACATGAATTTACCCACAATAATATGCTGGTTTGTGTGCATGTGGTCAAAACCTGTGTCTTGAAAAGGAAGACAACACTTTGTGGCCCCTACTTTGAGGGCAGCACCACATACTAGAGCAAGGTTTCACACACTCGTAGTTCCCTGAAATCTCCAGATCTCTCTCATCTAGATCTATGAATTACATGGTGGAAAACACATCTCAGGAAGCTGGAACGCTCGACACTGCATGCACGCCGACGCCCACCTGTCTGTGTGTCAAGCACTCGCGACCCTCGCTGGGCGATCGTGACCAGCGCCGGTCCCTCTCCCTCTCCCGGTCGTGCTCTCTGTCGCGGGAGTGCCTGTGTCCGTACTCGCCGCCTCGCTCCGGCACGTAGCGCTCCTTGTCCACGGAGCCGTGGTGGTGGTGATGATGGTGGTGGTGCTTGCGGTCTTTGGATCGTCCACGGTCTCTGTCACGATCCTTTTCTTTGGACGTGAGGTCGCCCGACTGGGTGGTGATGCTCAGGTCTGTGCCCAGGCCTGAGGGGTTGATGGTTGGAGATGTCAGTGGGGGTGAGGTCATACTTGTTCTAATGGCATCTGTCCCACTTTCACGTTGTCGTCTGTGGTTCTTTCTGGCCTACCTGTGTCAGCCTCCGTGTAACGACAGAGGGACCTCTCGGACGCCCGATGACTCCTGTCTTTTCGCCGGTGCCCGTGTCTGGAGGTCCTCCCTTCCTCAGGGATGACATTGTCCATGTTGTAGTCTTCGGCCCCTCCTTTGTCTCTGTGGCCTCGCCCAGACCTGCTGTGGCCCAACGATGAGGCCGAGCGCTTCATGGGACTGCTGTCATTGATGGTCTGAGAGAGAGAGAAAGAGAGAGAGAGAGGCCACCGGGGACAGAGGGAGAGAAAGGGAAGTTTTGACTTGGTGTCTTCTGTGAGTCTCGGAATTAACAGACTGTAATGTGTGTCTTTGTGTGTCTGTGTGTAAACTGGGTCCATTTTCTTGATCTGAATGCAGCCCCCCCGCCCACCCCCACCCGCCCCCATCTTCCTTCAACATTCCTTCAGAAAACAAACACTCCCATTAATGCACCATTCATGCCATTTAAGAAACATAGTCACTGTATGTAGCTTTTAGGGCAGGGGTCGGCAAAATATGGGACATGTTTAGGGGACTGGTATTTATGAATGTGTGGTATTCATCATTGTGATGCAGATCCTGAGAAAATAAATTGAAAACATGGTTTGATCCATGTTAGAATAATCTCTTTCACAGACTGAAACTGCAGTAATTGCCGACCCCTGATGCACAGAGGGATACAAAAGTAGAGGAGTAAAAGAAATCAACTCAAAGAGATGATGGCAAATGGCCATGCCTTCCATGCTTCTGTAACTTGCTTTGTGTAAGAGCAAAAGGGGAAGAAGGGTCAGTACGACTTGCTCTCATCCACACGCGTCCATCCTCACACCCCCCCCCCCCCCCCCCCCCCCCCCCCCCCCCCGTCCATCCCCACACCCCCCCCCCCCTCCCTTCCCAAACATGGCACATTCCATATTCCTATTCTTCTGCTCTGCCTCAGCGTGCTGTCCTCCAGCCATGAAGGCACATAGGGGTTGTCCTGAGTCCTCTGCCCCCAACGGAATAGCTCGCAGTCTGGGGCGGGACAGCAGGACAGAGCCTATGGTGCCATGAGTAGCTGACCTGGAGTTGTAAACCACATCAGGCTAGGTCAGTGCTAGGTCCTTTTGGCAGCTGTGCTGTGGTTTTTCCACTGATATGTTGGCAGATAAAACACCAGAATATTGGGTCTCATTGGAGTAGCAATGAGAACCCCAGCAACCGCACACTCATGCACACACGGACCCAAATCATTCCTCTGTCTTCATTCATCTTTTTTTCTCTCTCTGCCACACACACACACACACACACACACACACACACACACATTTAACAATTTGCTGTCATGCAGGTGTGAATGGAGACTTGGACACAGACGGGAAACGTAGACAACGTCGTCACAGATCAGCAGGCAGGCATGAAGACAAATAGCAACAAAGCAATAGCAGCAGCAGCTGAGAGAGACACACACAGAGAGAGAGAGAGAGACAGACAGAGGCCACGGGACAGTGGCTGTTGATCATAGGAGAGGACATGCAGAATTCGGCCCAGTTCCAAGCCCTCTATGTTAAGTGCATTAGAGACGCTGCTACAGGTGCTACAGGTCAGTTTGGAAGTCGGGCTGTTGCCGGATTGGTCATGCTGAAAAAAGATGAACCTCAGACTTTCTATTTAAATTCTAGTCTATTAATAAAAGATACAGACACAACATGATGAATAAGGAAAACGCAGAGTTTGGGAGTGTTTGAGAATGATAGAAAGAGAGAAAACAGAGAGAGAGAGAGAGAGAGAGAGAGAGAGAGAGAGAGACGAGACAGGGAAGGCAGGGTACATACACTGAGGTTACTGCCACGTTGTTTCCCTCTCCTCCGCTGCTGTATGAGCACAGAGAAGACAAACACACACAAACACACACACACACACACACACACACACACACACACAGCCACAAATACACCAAAGTCACACATGGAGGATACGTGAAGAACCAGAAAGGGAAGCGGAGGGAAGGGAGACAGGGATGGACGGATACACAGTGAAGAAGGTAATAAAAAGGGGGTTTACAGAGGAACACAAGTAAATAGGAGAGTTAGTTGGGGTTTAACCCAAAAAGAGATGGGGTGCAACAGTGAAGAGAGGAAAGAGAGAGACAGGAAGAGGAGGAGGGACAGAGAGAGAGAGTCTGATTAGACACCGAAGCAGCAGTGAAGGTGGAAGAGAAACACTTACCACAGACACTGCGGGTGGCTGGAGCCAGAACAGTGTAATACACAATTTCACCATGAGAAAGCTCAATCAACGGCACCGCGGTCACGACAACAGCAATGACGACAATCAGCAAAGAGACGCACAATCACAGAAACACACACACACTTTGAACAGTCAAACGGCAGCAACAATGTGACAGGTGAGAACATGTACTGTGCAACACGCATATGCACACACACACGCTTGGAACATGTCACGTCATATCATGCTGGCTCCAGTCCTGGTCGAAACCCCCCCCCCCCCTCAAAAAAAACAACAGCCCCCAAATTTGAAAAAGAGGTTGAACATTTTTAACAGGAAGGAAGAGACAGTTTAGTAGAAGATCAACAAAAGATAAATGAATCAAGGTTCTGAGAAAAAAGAGGAAATAATGGGGTCAGAAAAGTGCTTCAATGCCGTGTGTGTGTGTGTGTGTGTGTGGGTTCACATTGATCTGTCGTGTGCATATTACAACCACAGCACTGACTGGGAGATGAAACAATATAAGATGGATGAGTGAGCACTGTAAAAAAAAAAAAAAAAAAAAAAACTTCAATGCAGGTGTAGCATGAGATAAAGACAAAGAGGAGAAAAAGAGGGAGTAAGAAAAGGGACAGAAGGTCTAACTTTGCCTCGCTGTGGTGCTTCTGAAATCAAGTTGGAGAGTTATGGCAAAAACTTTTTCAGCCAGGAAAGGACGGCCTCGAAAAAACAAATGGGTTTGTGACTTAAAATGAACCATACTGCTTTAATTTCGGAGGAATCCCTTTAAACGTGCGCTACACTTTCTCCAACATGGATTCCAGGGACCACAGCAACACGTGCTTCAGCAGAGAGCCAGACCTTTATGTGATGTCACGTCACAAAATAATAGGAACACACACGTAATGAGGGCGAATAGAACGAGAGTGGAAAAGTGAGAATGCTGCTCACTTGGTTGTCGCCCGGGAGGCGGGGCATGGAAGCGGCCCTGCCGTGGCCTTCCATTGGTGGAAAGTGCTCAGTATCCGAGTAACCATCCTGCCCCATCTCTCTCATCTCTACCGTCTGCAAACAGAGCAGGAGAGCAGGAGATGCTGTGACTGGCTGCCATGACAACCGGTAAGGGGGGGGGGGGGTTGTTATCCAAAGAAAGCTCAGGTCTCAGAGAGGCAGAAGCAGTCAGAGGGAGAATCTGATGAGTGTGTGTGTGTGTGTGTGTGTGACTTGGCCACTTTCTTTGTTCTTTTGGTTTTAAATTGAGGGATGAATGGAAAAAAAGAGATTTGAAACTGAGACAGAGTATTTTCCAAACCAAATCTATTTGTGTGTTTGCTGTCAAACAGCGAGCGGCGAACGAACGCTGGCACAGGAAGGTGGAGACGGTCTGTCTGTGCCAGATGGAGCTGGTGAGTCAGGAGCGGATGTGAGAGGAGAATCATATGCAGCTCAGACAATGTGTGAAAAAAGAGGTGGGATGTCACAAAGTACTGAAGTTACAATTTTCAGTATCTGTCCAATTATTATAATCACTTCACGACAGATATCAGCAGGTATCTGTACTCCTCTACATTTTTACAATATGTTTCCCTCCAGCAGGTTCATTTTTACATTTATTGCTCTCTTATGGAAGTGGTTCGCGTGAAGCCGGCAGCCACTCCCTTCTATCCAACTTTTAAACTTCTCTCGACCTCTGCTGACTGACACGGAGAAGTTTTACTGCGTTGCCGGACGCAGGGACCTGTCAGCCGCTCGAGGAGGTCTTACAAGCAGAGAGGTTTAACGGCATGAAGACGGACACGTGAACCGCAGGACAGACCCCGAATGAAATGAGCAAACACACGGTGGGTGAGGGAAAAATTCACTCAGATGGACCTGGTTTGAACATATGAGAAGCGGGAATCGAGCCAATGCTCCTATCGACAGCAGGCTGCTGCCTTTCGATTTTAACGTGATGTCCCTGTGGCCGCACCCGATTTAGGAGTTTAGTGACGGAAGCAAACTCTGCTCTATGTAGAAGTGGAGACACAACCTGTATCTCACTTCTTTTTACCTTCAGCGTCCTCAGCTCCTCTGTGCTCTGGTTCATTTGGTAGCAATGACATGAAAGTCAAAACAAATGTTGAATGCATCGACAAGCACATTTTCATGTATGTTGTCCGTGTGTGTGTGTGTGTGTGTGTGTGTGTGTGTGTGTGAGTGTGAGCTGTCTACCTGAGAGTTGCTCCTGCTTCCCAGGCCGTCCTCAGGGTGTCCCTCCGGGCTCCAGCTGCCAACTTTCTGGGACATCTCCTGAGCACGGGCCGTCACCCATGAATGGCTCTCCGGGACCCCCCCCTCCACTGGCCTATGGTGCATGCACGCACACACACATACACACACGTTGTTCCATAGCTGTATTGCTTCACACAGAGCACCCCCTGTGACGTCAAACACGCAAACACCATCCAACTCACAGGCTGTTTACGGTCGTCTCAGGTGGAGGGAGGGCGTTGTTAAGTCCCGGGCCCCCATCCTGGGTGGGGGAGGGAGGTTCCACGCGCTGAAACAGTAATGGCGTTCGATTCTGTGTGAGATATACAACATGGCCGTCGCCAGCTATCAGGCAGACTGACAGGGAAATGGGAAGGAAAAGATGCAGAGCAGGAGCAGAGGGGACGCAGAACGGGGGGGGGCTGTCGGCTGAAGCGAGACAGGAGAGGTGAGGGGAAGGGTCTCGGATGCCCAGCAGCTGGCTGGAGGAGGAGATGGGTGCATTCTTGGACATAGCAGTCCTATCTGTCCAGATCCAGAACTCTTAACCAATAGAGGCCCTTGAAAAGCCCAAATAGGAAGCCACGCACTCAGGAGCTCAGGATCCGATCGATAGGAATGATCAGTAATTATTCTGGATTTCATGTGATCAGATGGATTTAAAGACTGAGAGGTTGATGAAGAAAACTGGATGTAAAGAAGAGGGGAGCGATTTGAGAATCCCTCGTTCAGAAGAGGGTTAGAAAACATGGAGGCAGAAAAACGCTGCACAGCCCTGTGGAAGGGAACATCTACCAGGTGAAATGCATGATGGGACAAGTCAGATAGTGAACTTTGCATTAAGCCATTCAATCCTTTGTCATACACTGACAATGTTGCAATGCCTAATAACAACCTCTCCCCATTTTAATGCCCTCATAAACGTGTCACACATGCAAGTTGGATGAAGAACTCGTCAAGAAATGAAATCTTTTACAGACTAATTTCCCTAATTTTGAAGCGTTGTGAATTGAAAACAAGTAATTCCCTTGTTTCAAATCCAAACGGGGGGGGACCTCCTGAATCCATGTGTGCAAGAGCAAACTATGGGGTCACACTGTTACTGTCCAGGTGTGCGGACAGAGGGTTGCGGTGTCATCGTGATGCAAATCGAACATTCCTGGGTCACAAGCTTGGATTATGGGGAGTCGGGAGAAGGTAAAGGTGTCTTCACAAGCGGTCGAGACGAGAGGGCTTAAGGTTTCCATGAAGTTGAGGCATGGGCACCTTTACGACTGTTACAACATCTCAGCCTGCTTGAAGATAGAATCTGGTAAAATATGCACACTGGTTCAGAACAAATCCGGGATTCTTGTTGTATTGAGGATAAATTGCATTTTTAACTCCTCAGTGCTTGATGTACCGTAAAAGACTAAGTGGCAAGGTGTGTCCAGCAGATGGCAGCATTGATTACGCTGTTGGTGAAGAAGCGTTGCCTTGTGAAGTTGTTATTTTCACCTCCTGTGTGACTGGAAGAAGACTCCTCCCTGATCTACAGGAGTTGTCACAGCCCAGGCTCATATGAATGGGGGCGGCAGCCCTGCAGCCTTGGTTTCAGTGCGTCAGTCTGCCTCTAAAAGGGTCGGATGCAGGTCGGGTGGAGGCTTATTCGGCCTGAAGACAACAATACCTGCTCATCACGAAGAGCCTGCGAGCGCTTGATCTTGCTCTGCCGGTAGTACTCCATGATCATCATGGCAGCGTAGATTTTCCCCACTGTCAGGTCTGTCGCTGCTGAGAGAATGACAAGTTACCCTGCAAGATTAGACCCTTTGGAATGGACCCTGAGCGCAAGGAATGGCAGAGAGGGGTGACGCATGCACACAGGAAAACACTCACTCCCACACGCGGACCTCACATACACATGAACACTGAGCAAAAGGTCTTTTCACAGACAGATCGATATTGTCTCAAAATCTTAAGTCACTTTCTTGCCTTTTCATTTTTCTTCAAGGCTTTAACTTTGAACATGGTACAGAAGTCAAATCTTGTATCGGAGAATGTCATGCAGGGAACAGGCAATGCTTGGTATAGAACACCAAACAACAAAAAAACAAAACAAAACGCGGCCGCTTCGGTAACTAACTTCGGTCGTCATGCAGTCATAGGAATTCCACAAAAATAATAACACAATAAAAACTGTGATAGTAAATGAATATTTGGACTTGAATGCCAATTCATTTTAAATATCAACTCAATTTTCTACGCTAATAGCAAACTTCATGCACTGCACAAACTTAAATAACTCTATTGGGCAACTGTGCATTTGTTCTCAGTCTAATTTATAGTTTAAATACATGCCTTTTTTTTTTGGACACATGCAATCAGCCACTTAGTGCACAGTGCAGCCTGCCCCTGGAGTGAAAAGACATCTATAGAGAGTTGATCTATAGTGAGGCACCCTCTGATCTCAGGCACAGACAGACAGCTTGGGGGGGAGGGGGGGCTCTCTTCTAGTAAGTGTGTGTTCTCTTGCTACATGATGGTGTTTGTGCAGCTGTCTGTCTCTGTCGTGCTGACTGTGTTTCTATTGCTGATGTCGATGATACAAACATGTCTCGACAGACTAGAGGTGTGAGGTTGTGTGTGGGTGGGTGGGTTGGGGGGGGTGGGGTCGGCGATGTGCCAGCTGATTCAGAGGGTGCGGCAGTGAGAGAGACTGGCTGAGAGAAGCGGTCCTCGGGTGGCGTGAAGAGAGAACAAACGTCGGAGCGCCGGGGCGTCGCGGGGTGGCTGCGTCCAGGCCGCGATGCTGCGCCTGCGCTCTTTCAACTTACACTTGTGCGGCGTCACCAGCAAATCCAGAGTCTTTTGGGAGAGGTTGGGCCAGATCGCCATCATCTCTTTCCTCAGCTCTGCGTCCATCTGGTGCTTGTCAATACCACCTAGGCATATTCAGCGTACACACACAGAGACAACCATGCCCAAGTACAAAGACAAAGTTGGACACGTGGACATGCGTGCAGACAAGATGAACAGTCCCATCCAGACAAAGGGAAAAGAGGGAGGACACACAGACATGAAAACAGACAGAAGAAAGTTAACATTAGTTAGATAACAACAGAAGATCCAATCAATTCAGCTATAGAGGGCGATGAACGCAGGCTGAGATGCCAATGGACCTCGATCTTCTCCACACACACAATAACAGCGGAAGAAGCATCAGGAGGAGTCGGAGAAGTGATTTTTGGATGAAAGGAGGTAAGAGGGCTTTCCAAACCTTCCGTTCCACCCTTGGCGATCTTGATGTCCAGAGCTGTGCGGATCAAGGCCATGAGGGTGGAGTTGAAGTGGACCGTGTTGTCGTCGGCCACGGGCAGATCCATGCGGAGCAGCCTCTGTGGGAGAGCCAATCGGGGGGGGGGTCCGTGAGAGAACTGGGGTGGCATGTGTGTGTGTGTGTGTGTGTGTTTGTTTGGAACCTCCAGGTGAGGAAGGGGGGAAAGGGAGACAGAAAGGGTTTGGGAGTGAGGAGGGTGAAGGAGCTGTGAAGAACATCTGCAGCAGCCAATGGCCGCGTCTGTCTCCCACTGTAACGTGCTACAACTCGGATGCGGCGTCAAATTGCCCATATTCTAATTTTAGATTTGTGTTTTTTGACGTGAAAGAACCTGTGAGCACAACAGTCAGAGACTCTTATTTAGACTCCTCCCATATTACGTTTGTATGTGTTTCGATGCCTCACAGGTTTGCTGAATGTGGAATATTAAATAATTAATGAGAAAACAACTGAACCGCAGGGCTGACTATCCACAGCTCCCCCTAGGGGTTGGAGGTTCACACTGAAAACAACAAGGACCAGATGACAAACCAATCAACAAACAAAATGATCTGAGGGACGGATTTTGTTTTTGTTCATTGGTTTGATCTGTTTTTTCTTTGGCCTTGTTGGTTTATATAAGATACACAGACACATCCCGACTCACAGGTGACGTTCGTGTGCATTTGGAGACAGAAGACGGCGAAAAAACCCAGACATGCTGCGTGCCATGCTTCCCCCCTACATCCTGATTAAATGATCCCCTTTAATCCATCTGTCAAAAACTTTCTTTTAATCCAAACACCGCCCCCCCGCCCCCCCACCCAACAAAAAAAAAAAAAACCCTTCTTGCACATCCCACCCTCATGCAGCATGCGATGCGCACACAACAGGCCTCACGGGACAAGCAGCTGCGCAGCCGTACACAGAAAGCATCCTCAACATTACAATGAGTTTGTGAGTTGTTTTTTTTTTTTTCGTGACCGTTCTTGACATCCTGATTAAATGATCCCCTTTAATCCATCTGTCAAAAACTTTCTTTTAACCCAAACCCCGCCCCCCCGCCCCCCCACCCAACAAAAAAAAAAAAAACCCTTCTTGCACATCCCACCCTCATGCAGCATGCGATGCGCACACAACAGGCCTCACGGGTCAAGCAGCTGCGCAGCCGTACACAGAAAGCATCCTCAACATTACAATGAGTTTGTGAGTTGTTTTTTTTTTTTTTCGTGACCGTTCTTGGAGAGAAGTAAGAAAATCTGTAGACAATGGGGCTGTAACGATAGAGCAGCTAGCTCTATCGCTCATCGTCTGATGTCTAATGTGTGAAAATGGGCACACACTCGGAGGTTAATAGGTGAGAGAGAGCAGCATTCTGTGGAAAAAAAGAATCATGAAGGAGCAACTGAACAAAGGCCGCCATGGTGGTGTTGTTTTAGGGCATGATTGCAAGCGACTGTAATCCACGCGTATGAAGGAAATATGCGATGAACGTTCTGCCAGAGAACAGATGTAAGAAGAGGTGAGGGAGAACAGATGATAGAGGATCAAAGAGCAATTGCTTTATAAGCCCGAGAAAAAGGGACCGAACTGCTCGACATCAAAAAAAAAACAGAAGAACACATCACCATACTTAGTTGGCTGTGTCTAAAAGAAAAGCAATACTGCCTGTAGGCTCTGCTGTCTCGCCTCGGGACAGAGAAGATGGGAGGTTTTAAATAGCGGAGCTGGACAGGCCACTGTTCTGTGGACTGGACGGAAGGTCAGAGGTATAAGAGGCTGGGATTTCTCTCATTGGTGCTAAAGGGTGGTAATAACCATCACGGGGCAGATACAGATGCGTGGGAAAGGTTTAGCCAAACACCACTAAGCATGTCAGGTTGTTGAGGAGGGGAGATTTGACTTCAGGGAGGAGGCTTAGGAGAAAACAGTTTGAGGGGAAAATAAAGGAGGTAGAAGAGAGAGAGAGAGAGAGAGAGAGAGAGAGCACTGGATGTAAAGATGGATGATGGCAGAGGTCGGGGATAAATACATAAACATGATTTACTAAGAAGGAAACAAAGCTGCAAAACCTGGGTTGAATAGTACCAAGATGGCTTCAGCCCTGTCTGTTGGTGTGTTTGTGAGATTATATAAAAACTACGGCACAGATTACCTTGAAACCTGGATCAGGGAAGAACCCATTATATTTTGATGTGGGGTTCAGATTAATCATGGATCGAAGGTTTGGAATCTACCTCGACTGACGCAGAATGAAGTTGTTCTCTAGTATAAATCACAAGCACATAGAGGCAGAACATGTAATATTAGCACTATTTTCCCAGGTCTGGGGGAGAGGGAGGGAGGGTGGAGCGATGGCTGGGGTGATCTCCTGTGCCTACAGGCTGTTCGGCCGGCTGCCCCCTGAGGCTCACAGTGATCTGCCATTGATGTCTCGCGATCGCAAGAGGAGTTGCGGGAGATCGCGGTGCCATGAAAGTCAGTTTAACACATCTAACAATTTGCAGTCGGGTGCGATGAGGTGACAGACAGAGGGTGCGCGTGTGCGGGTGGTCATTGGTGGTTTACGGTCATGCAGAAGGCAGGTGAGGGAGTGCGTCATGTGCCGGGAGGGGAGCCGTGTGCAAGAGATGAGGAGGAGTGGAGGGGGGGGGGGGGGGGGGGGGGGGGGCTGGAAACAGAATAGAACTGCATTGACGACAGAACCAAAGGACAGAGAGAAGATTGGACTTGCAGATAGAAAAGGCTGCTCGGGGCGAGGGAGGGGGGCTTGGAGCTGCTACATGAAGGGTGACAGAAATAAGAGCAGCCTCTGTGTGGCGACCAAAGGCTCTCAGGAGGAAAACACATCACTGACACAAGCCCTTCTGCTCTCTCTACCATGAGGAAGAACACAGGAGATTCTGAGTGGAGGTGGATGTGACCTGATTCTGTGTGTGTCTGTGTGGACATGTGTGCGAGTCCCCCCCCCATCCACAGGACGGAGCGAGCCGGAGGACGTAAGTCTGGCGGACCTTCCAAGCCCTGCTGCACACGCGTGCTTCTAACAGTGGATGTCCTCAGCAGCGTCTACATGTGCGATAGGTGAATATTTGTTTTACCGTGTTTGCAGAATAATATGAAACAGTGCTGGCTGTACCATCTAAATGAGCCTGTGTCCGTCGGATGCGGTGCAAACGAGCTGAGAAGGTCCCTCCCTTTGTCCCCTCCTGTGGATCCTGTCCCACCCCTCGTCACATAGGTGTCTCGCTAACCTGCGCCCACCGATCCCACACCACCACACCACGCCACAACACCGATCAGCCCACCCCCACTTTCCAACGAGAAAAGAAACAGAAACAGAAACAGGAAACCAAAGAAACAACGACATTAAAGTTTACAGCACGTTGAGCGCTAATAAGTCCCAGGGCCCCTCCCTCGCCCTCCTGGACCCTCCCCCAAAATCCCTCCCAAGACTCGGGTGTGGATGGGCTCCTTTCTGACCTTGTAGGCCACCCGTGCCGGACACCTCTTCCCGAGGCCTAGTGGAGGACACATGTGCCTCAGCATGTCATACATTTCCCTGCAACTGATCCTGCCACTGCACCATCGGCCAGTGCCACCAACCCGTTAACAAAAGAAACAAAAAGAAAAGGGAGAGACAAGATGCAGCGAAAGAGAGGAGCGATTAGAGGATAGGGGGAAGAAGAGAGACGTGGGGCACAGCGTCAGATAATTGAGAATAGACAAAGAGAGAGAGAGAGAGAGGGGGGAAACAAAGCAAAAGAACAAAACAACAGGAAGACAAGGTTATTGGGAGATCTGGAGAAACTGTGGCCATGTGGCTCCTCTGTGAGCTACAGGACTCTAACACTGTCAGGTCAAAAAAAAAAAAAATGGGGAGGAGGGGGGAATCAAATGACAAAGGGAAAGGAGACAACAGGAGGAAGATTTGAGAAAATAAATGTTCTGAAAAGACAATTCTGTCAAAGCTGGACAACAGTATACACGGTGCGTGTGTCCGAGTGTGTGCACGGAGGAGCAGGGCAGACGCCAAGCTGCTCCTGCGCAGACCAGGGGAGAGGGGAGGAGCAGGAAGGGGTGTCAATGCAGTTTCTGTCTTTCCCCCAACCCCCAAAAAACCAAGAACAATGCAACACTACAGTGGGCAACCATAGCTTCCTACAGTGCAGCCATGGCTCCACAGCAAGCAAAATAAAAAGAACATTAAAAAGAAATAATTTACAATGTGCTAAAACTTCTTAATATGCTTTTTTTTTTTTTTTTTTTCTGGTGCACTTCACATGCTTCTCTGGGTGTCTGCATTGTCCCGCACATTCTCTCAGCAGTTCAGAATGCAAGTCGATAATGGTGGAAAAGAATTGTAAAAAAATTAAAATGAAAAATAAATCAATAAATAAAGCAGCATTCATTCCATTCCTGGATGCTGTGGCTAGCACGTGTGGTTGAGAGAGATTTTGTTTGAGTGGAAGTCAAACCTTGCAGGCCACCCTATGGGGGCATTTCTTGCCTAAGCCCAGAGGCGGGTCGATAACTCGTAATAAACTGTACATGTCCTTATAATGAATGCGCCCGCTGCAAGAAGAATACAGGGAGTTAAGAAACACACGAGAGCACACACAGGAGAACACGCACACAAAAACATCCAGAAATAAGAGAGAACATAGGGAGGAAGAGCACAAGATTGACAAGTATACACAGTAAATTCTTCTCTACTAAAATATGTTGACCATCAAATAATCTCTGAATATAGATTCTGCATGGGAATCTCGAGGCGAGGGACCAAAGTCCTAGTTCCTCGTTTGACCAGTCACACTTGAGCAGATGTGTCCGAAGTTTTTAAATTTGTTTTTCTCCCTCTCCGTCGTCTCCCCAGTCCAAACCCCTGACAGCATGTGTGCACGATGTAATTAAGGGATTGCTAACAGAGAAGAAAAGCATTTGCTTGGGTGAACAGCTAAATGCTTAATAGCTGCTTGTGTTGTGTGCGGTTCGCCTCCCTCTTAAATATGTGTTCAGCGTCAGCCACGTGTCTGGGCTTCCTATCGTCTGCATCCCGAGCAGCTGCGTCCATCTGAAAACCAGCTCATTTCACCTCTTAATTTCTGTTGACGCGTCTTTCCTGTAAACCTGATTATAACCCTAAAGCCTGCTCCTGCAGTTCCTAGCGCTGCTGTTGAAAGCATTCCACCTGCCGGTGCAGTCTACAGGACAGCATGAGGGAAACACACAGGCTCTGGAATACAGATACCATGAAACTTAGCATGTCTACAGTATGATGAGGCTTCAGGAGGCAGACAGGGAGGGGCCTTGTTTGGAGTGTAGACGTTGACTCATTAAGTTTTTTGGCAGTATGCAGATTCCAGAAGGAGGGAAGGGAATGGGTCGGGGGGGAGGGTGGGTGGTTATTTAAGGACAGTTTAAAGAAAAAGGGTGGAGGACGGAGGAGGTTGTACGGTGCGAGAGAGATAACCAGCTGCCAGATGTTTGAGGTTATTCTCTAATCCGTTACAGCCCTCTTGCAGCTATCATCTGAGTGACACTGTTGATTGTGTCATTTAAATTACAACGTGCTGGCGTTTGGCGTAAAATAAGTATGCAAAAAAAACCCAACACAAAAACCGTTTAGAGGCTCCTGGTTAGGCCGTGTTCTGTGTGAATAAGCACATTTGGGTTTAAGAAATGTGATATGTCGAGAGTTGAAGACTCGACTAATTCTAATTCCTGGCAGGTAAGTAAATGTTTTCACTGTATGTTTAAAAAAAAGAAAGAAAAAGAAGTAGATATGTGTGAGTGTGTACACCCGAGGGCGTGCACGTTACCACGCACCAGGCTGCAGGATCATATTCCGCCCATATCCTGACATACTCATCCAGGTGGTGAGGTCCCAGGATGGATGAGTCTCTTGTCAGGTACTCAAAGTTGTCCATGATGACGGCCACGAACAGATTTAGCATCTGCACACGAAAACAAGGAAGTGGAAATGAAAGCTGATCCTGAATTCTAATCTTTCACAAGTGAGAGGGAGAGAGATTGTCCGTGTTGCTGAATGGTGACGGAGGAGCCGGACCATCGAGTGCTCACCAAGAATGAACAGAAGAAGATGAAGGAGACAAAGTAGAGGTAGGCAAACTGGCTGCCACACTCTGGCTCTGTGTTCCCTGACAGGGGGTCACAGTCTTTACTCCCCAGACAGGACAGCATGATCTCGTGCCAAGCCTCCCCTGTTGCACTCCTATAAAAAACCCAAGACGAGATTGATTCAGGAGTTGTTCGGGATTCAGAAGATTTTTAATTATTTTTTTTTGCCATGACCAGGCACCTGAAGAGGAGCATGAGAGCCTGGATGAAGGTCCTGAAGTTGTTGTGCTGATTGATGGCGCTCTCTCTTTCTTCTTCGATAGCAATATTCCCGAACAGCTGTCAAACACAAAAACAGACTTTTTAAATAAAACATTAAAACGAACCACTGCACCTCCTTAATTCTGCTCCGAGCACCTTGAATCTACGTCTGTGTGTGAAACCTCCCATCATGCACTGGCTCCTTACCACCACCACCACCATCATCATTCAGAACCTTCTATGTCTCCTCAACCTATAAAACACACGAAATGCATCCCGGCTCTTTTCAGCACGAGGCCGTCACCCACCTGCATCCCGATGATGGCGTAGATGAAGAACAGCATGGCAATGAGGAGGCAGACGTAAGGCAGAGCCTGAGGAGAGACACATTCATCGTATGAGGATGGAGTGCACGCTCGTATATCAGATTTATATATGAAGAATGCAGATATGTGGATGCATATACCCCCCCAACCCCCCACCCTCCCGTGTGTGCAATGTGCTGAAGAGATGTGCGGGAACCTTGAAGGACTGAACGAAGGTCCAGAGCAAGATGCGGATGGTTTCTCCCTGCCGCAGCAGCTTGATGAGACGAGCTGCCCTGAACAGCCTCAGGAAACTTAGGTTGATGAAATTGTTCTACAGAGTACAGCAATAGAATAACCAGAGAGAGAGAGAGAGAAATAGAAAGTGAAGCAATAAAGGAAGATGAAAGCAAGAGGAGAGAGAGGAGGGGTCAGATAAAGAGAGATAGTTTTAGTTCAAAGTGTGCAAACTATTTTCTTGCACAAAACCAAAGCCATAAAACAAAACCGATTCAAACTCAACACAAACGAAAAGAACCAGGAGCCAAACAAGTCAAAGCAAACCAAACTCAAATCAGCAAGGCTCTTACAAGCGTTTCATATCCATTGGGTTAGACAAAACCAAACCAAACAACACAGGGGGGGAGGGGAGTCATCCAAATCTAACTAGTTTCATCCAATTGGGTTATGTGGGAGTCATCGTGGTGAGTAGTTAATGTGCAGGGATGTCAGGACGCTTTCTTGGAAGGACAACCAAATGCACTAATTCTCTCAAGGCAGGAATATGCAATCGTTTTTCAAACAAAGCAAACAGGCAGCATGCAGATGTGCACCGATACGAGGCATTCCAACAGGATTGGCTGCCAAAGTCATGTGACATACAGCAGTGATGTCACAGCCGAGTAAGAGCAACAAAGTGGTTGATGGACCAGGTAAGGTCTTTGTATATGAGTTAATATAAATACAGATATCCACAGTTTGATATGATGGAGCATGAGGCCACATAGAAGGAAAAAGTTGAGAACAGTTTCAATATAAAGATACACAGAGTTGTATTATAAGAGAATAAAGTTATAAATAAACTTTTTTCTTGAAAAATTATTTATTATTATTATTATTATTACTTTAGCAAAACTAAATTATGACTTTATTCTTGTACTATTATTATTTTATTATTAACAATATTTAAACTTTATTTGACTTTTTTCCTTAATTTGGCTCTAATGCTCCGTGGTGTGTGTGATGATCCAAAAGTTTCTAAGTTAAAATAATTTACTAAATTTAAACAAAATCTGTTATGCTATGATAGAACCACAGTAAAATACAAAAGATGGCAGCTTGTTTTCAAAAAGGATTGGCAGCAGGCACGTGCAGGTCATAATACAGCATGTATCGCATTGCTGTGTGTATGTGTGCGTGTGTGTGTGTGTGTGTCAAAGTAAGGAGCTCTTGCCACAGACATGCAAAGGGCCTCATGCATCACTTGTTCTCTCTGCCAGGGGCAAAGCTTTAGACTCGCTCAGTTGTTTCTGGAAACATTCTCCCAGTCACTGCCTCATGTGCATACAATGAATGGCTAATCTTAGAGGGGGGGGGGGAATCCAATCCTTTACAAGCAGAGCTCAAGTTTCCTGTAAAGGATGAACACTTATGGCTGAGTAATAATATGACAATAGAGGACTGACACAGTGACTGGCAGAGAGGTTAGTAAACGTGGTGACAAATTAAAAATGTTGTAGGTTTGTAGGTGTAGTGTGTGGTGGAGGGTCAAGCAAAGCATTAACATTTCACAGCCATTCACACGGGCCGGGGGTGCAGGGAAAACGGATGCAGGAAAATAAGATCTCCAAAAAAATTACAAACCATCTACATGTGGATGTTGCAGACATATGGTTTATAGCAGCAAATTTTTGGATTTTTTTTTTTTTTTTTTTTTTTTTTTGGTTGGTTCGAAGAACAACCAGAGAGATTGACCAAGCCGGGGTGGACACAGAGGATTCATAGTGCATTTTGATTGGATGGAGTCGCAGGAAGTAGAAGTTGTTGGGAGTGAGGGGGGGGGAGAGAGAGAGAGGCGGGAGAAGAAGGGGACGGGGCGGGGGCGAAGTAGATTACAGCGGGTCGTCGTAAAGTTTGCAGACGATTTAAAGAAAGCATGTGAAAAGATAAAAAACAAGAAAGAAATGGAACGTCATTACAGAGACAGGTTAGCACAGCAGCAGCTTTCAGTCTGCAGATTCTCTGTGGAGCAGGGATACCATGATCGATCCTGAATACACAGAAATAGTGACTGTAAACAAGTTTAAAAACAAACCAGCCGCAGAAATATTTACTACAGCCTGGCTGGTGAAGTAGCATCAACTTAGTCTTTGAAGGAGCTTGAGTCACTGGTATCCCGTGCTTCCCCAGATAGACCTGGTAGGTAAGAGAGTGGGTGAAGCGAAGACTGTATCGATCCGATTTTGAGAAACGTTGCTCTTGATATATCTGTCGAATACAGTTTAAGCATCCCGTCCCTACCAGGTCTATCTCCAAATCTGCAGGAGCAACTCTTAAAAAGGTGATCAGACAGAACGCAATGCACATTTTATTATCACAGATTTGCTCAGGCCTGCTGGGAGGATTTGTCCATCCCTCAGTCGCCCTCTCGACTCGAGACTTTATGAAGTAGCTACATAAAGATCCCGGACAGAGGAATTTCTTTTTGTCCAAATCATACAGGTGCATCTTCACCGCGGTTTTGTCACGTTCTGTCTGACCGCACCTTTTGAAATAATTTTCCACACAAAATAATCAATCAGTCTTAACATACACACAACAATCACACACGTTAGATGTTCTACGGCAACGTTGACGGATAAAAGAAGTGAAAGAAGTTCTCGCTTGTTAAAAAACTGCATTGGATGCCACTTGGAGGAAGTCTGACTGTCGGCATGGACGTTAAAATCTTTACAGGCATAATACCGTGATTTAAAAAGCATGGCACTGAACACTGAACATGAGGAAGTTGCAAACATCTCTTGTCATGATCGTTCTATAAGTTTTGTGATAAATAGAAAACAAAGTTATAAGTTAAATCTGTCCCAATTTTTTATTTTTTTTTTGCTGATCTGAAAAACGACCCTGATCTGATCTGATCCGAGCCGCGTGTGTTGTGATCCGTTGCACCCTGGCTTGCTGCAGAGCATCAGCCTGGCTTTCTGCCTTTCTTTTCTTCTGCGGCTCAGTGCCGGCGAGCCTGAGTCGGGTCTCTCCTCGTCCCACCAACTGGGACAATTATATAAGACTTTCAATGGATGTTCGTGCATGAATGAACAACAGCGGCCTCTAACTCCTGCTCTCCGCTCCTTGTCTTGACTACTGTATGTGTTTCAGACAATGTGAGGCGAACAGTCGTTCCTCCGTCACTAAACAGGTGAACAACACACATTTCATACATTTGATCACTTCTCTCCCTCTCAGACATAGAGACACTTGTGAAATCCTTCTACTTACCCCCAGCTCGGTGACCAGAATGTCGGTGATGCTGCCCAGAACGGTCACACAGTCAAAAATATTCCAGGCATCTTTGAAATAATTCTGTGAGACGGAGGGAACAGAGAGGGAGGGCGATGGCGATGAGAGTGAGATTTACACAAGCAAGGATGTTGGTGAGAGATTGACGGAGAAATGAGCGCCGCAGCGAGCGCACACGAAACCACAAGGACAATGGCAAAGCAGGAGGGAAGTCACGTTGTAATGGAAAAGGACAAAAAGAGCGAGAGAAGGAGAAGACCACATGTCAGTATCTGACAGGAACAGGAGAGAAATTTGATGGGACAAATCACAACACGACGACATCACATCCTGTATCTGAATGATAGAAATTAAACCTCTATTGAATAGCTAATCGACATACAAATACATAAAAGTGTTGTTCTCTGTATAGGTCAAAGAGAAAAAGACGATAAGGACAAAATGTTGTCGAGTGAACTCGGCATCTTTTTTTCCGCTCTCCTACATGTCGCCTGCAGCCAAACTGTGCATTAGACAAGTGGAGGGACGTGGAGAGAGCAAGGGAGGCGGCTATTAAAATAAACCACCTTGACACACACGCAGGCCTGGTGTTATTTGTGTGTGTGTGTGTGCAGGCTGAAGGTGTTTCATGATGCTCCCCAAAATTCCAAATCCTGTCCCACATATTCTCCAGCCTCTGTGCAATCTTTGCTTATTACCGCCCACCTGTCAATCATTCTCCGTCTTCTAATTACTGTAATACCCGCTTGTTGGTCCTGTGTCTCCTCCCTGAATGTATATCTGTCCTCTATCCATTTTCTCCTCTCCTCCGCCCTCCCTCCGTATCTCTGCAGCAACTCCGGATTTCTAGCATTTCTTTATTAACCATAATGTTGCTCATTATTCCCCTCGAAGTTTCCCCTTAAATACATGAGCATTAATCAACGACAAACAATGAGTCCCAGTGGTGCAACATAATGGATGGGGCTGCGGTGAAGTCCTCCGCAATATGAAAAATAGCGGCATGCAATCTTCCTCATCGATTGTTCTCCACATTACTTGTTTTTCCTGTTTATATTAGTGTAGTTTAATATACCCGTCTCCTGCGACTTACACGGCTACCCCAAAAACATAGCAATGAACTGATACCCTTGATTTTGCTTTTCACCGTTGTTCTGTTTTTGTTGCACACACTCACTCACCAGCGCTCCGAAGGCGATGATCTTGAGTACACACTCCATGGAGAAGAGGGAGGTAAACACTATGTTCAGGTTTCCTAGCACAGCTTCATAGCTTTCAGAAGCTCCGTCATACTGCAAAACAAACAACAGACAAACGCACGCGCACACAAGCGGCGCACACAGTCGCGCCGGCAAACCACCGCAAGAAGACACAAACACACAGAACAAGAGGCACAGTTGAGCTCCTGCTTTTCACGATGAGCCTGAAAGTACATGGGTGTTAACGCGAGCATCTCGTTCGTCGGCGTTTACCTTCATCATGAGCACGACGGTGTTGAGCGCGATCATTGCCATGATAGTATACTCAAATGGCGGCGACACCACAAACTCCCACATTCGGTATTGGAAGCTCAGCTTGTTCTGGGGCATGTGGCGCGTCAGAGGTCTGGCGTTGATGGCGAAGTCTATACAGGCTCTCTGCAACAGAAACACACGACACTTGTTTTGCTCGGCTGGGATCTTGTCCCAACTTCCCCTCTTTTCCCTCAGTCTATCCCTTCTTTTCCTCCCAGCAGTTATAATCCTCCCACTTCCTGCCTTCCAGACATTCTCCCCGTAATCTGCGTCTCTGTCCTCCTCCACGCCGTTAATCCCCCCCGCCTCACCTCATTCTTTTCTAAACTGTAGTCCTCCATCATCTTGTCTCCTTGCTCCTGGAACGTGATGATGATGAGAGCCACAAAGATGTTGACGAAGAAGAAGGGGAAGACCACGAAGTACACCACGTAAAAGATGGACATCTCCATCCTGTAGCCCGGGCTCGGGCCCTGATTCTCGTAAGTCGCATCCACTGAATGCTTCAGCACCCTGCGGAGGAAGCACAGGGAAAGTGGCGAAGGTTAAAGGTTATTGGGGAACACGGGCGCTTCATGTGACTGGGAATGTCCGGGCATACTCACTGCGGCCACCCCTCTCCGGTAGACACGGTGAAGAGGGTGAGAAGGGCCCAAGCCACATTGTCGTAGTGGAAATCGTACTTCTTCCACTCCCGCTTCTGCGCCTTCACTTCGTTATCTCGTTCGTACACCAGATATTCGCCTCTGAAATACACAAAGCTCGCCTTCAGCACAGCGTGTGCACATGCTTGTTTTTCTGAGCAGGTAATAAACACGCAGGAGAAGACATGTGGACTCAATGATAACAATAATAATAATAATAATAATAATAATACGCTCAAGGTAAATACACTTTCCCGACCTGCAGTCGCGCTCGAACTCTTTGGACTCGTCCGTGCAGTAGAAGAAACGTCCCTTGAAAAGCTGCACGGCCACCACAGCAAAGATGAACATGAAGAGCAAGTAGACGATGAGGATGTTGAGCACATTCTTCAGAGAGTTCACTACGCAGTCGAAAACAGCCTGAGGATTGAGACCGAGAGAGAGTGTAATGATTATCTGATTATCCGATTACAGTTTCTGTATTTCTCGGTAATTCCTGTCCAGAGCTGCGACAGATAACTCTGATCTCAGGTGGGACATCGTCTCCTGAACGCACCTTGAGTTTGGGAAGACGCTTGATCGTCTTCAGAGGTCGCAACACCCTCAGGACCCTCAGGGACTTGATGGTGCTGATGTCTTTTCCCTTACTGCTCCCCCTGGATGCGCCACATGCACACACACAACACACAAACACACACAACACACAAACACACACATTGGAAGCGTTAGTCTGGTTTAATGGGCGGTTGACAGACTTTATCCTGTGGATTCCAAAATGGCAGTGGGCAGCCATTCCTCGGTGGCAACTTGTGTCCGAGTTAACTCAAGATGAGTAACTGCGTCTGGGTTAAAATACGTAGCAACACATGCAGCATTGCTATCATATTCCATCTGAGCCTTATGTCCTACGTGTGGGGTTAGCATCGTTGCTACATGCTAGAGTTAAGTGATGTGTCACAGCTGCAGTACATGCTATGGGAACGACTGACATCATTCCTGCCTGAATGCTATCCCCTGGCTACACCCGTGGAGCGCTTTGCAACGAGTTTCAATGCTTTACAGAGACGGGTAAAGCCTTGGCTTGCACATGCCCAGCTTACGGTGAAATATATTCATGCTGCATCGAAACCTTGCTTTCCATGCCGCAAATATTTCTCTGATTTTAAGCAGCAGTTTGAGTGATGGAGAAACTGGATTCTACACAGAGACATTGGCAGAGAGAGTTTAGTCGAGGTTGGACGCAAACAACCCCAGGTTCTGTCAGCGGCTGTCAAACAGAGGCCTGGTCCGAGAGAGGTGTCCTGGCAACACGTAGTTTGGAGATTTTAAAAACTTCCAAAGTAAGTCAGGCACAATTTCAATTTCAATTTAATTCAAAGACAAACTCTCTCTTCTGATGACTCAGCCGGTACGAGGAACTCTAAACTGATGCTACTGGGATCAGCTGGTTTCACAGCATTGTTCAGACAGCATGGAATCTTGTCTTGGCGGCCGTTTGGCCCAAGACAAAGATATTGTAGCGAGCATTTCTTCTTTGTCGGAAATGCTGAGTCAGACCTCCTCCTGTTTGGATTCACGTGTATGACAGAGGACGAGGTTATATTTCAGCTGCACCAAAACACTCACTCAAAACTACAAAGAATTAAAACTACATGGAAGCCCGAGATTTAGGGAACTAAATCTGATCACATGGTTAAGAATCAATACGTGGGCTACACTGTAAACAGCAAACCTGGTTATTTTATGCAATACTTTTAGTGTCATGGACGTGGATAAATTACAGGTTACAGGTCGCTGACTGGCCCTGGGGGGAGCAGCAGCTGTGTGTGGTGCATGTGTCTAACAGCTGTTGAAGCAGATGTTAGCCTACTACTGTTTGTGTGTGTGTGTGTGTGTGTGTGAGTTGACTTTTGTGCACACATGTCCGTCTCCATGTGTGCACACCGCTGTTCTACAGCAATAAAAACAAGCTGTCACACGGTATCCGTGTGGGCCTGACACACGTCGACTGGAGGCGTAGTTGTGTTTGGGTCAGAGCTGTTCCATGTTGAACAATGACTCAGAGAAGGGAAGAGGAGACGAGTACAGAAACCAACTGTGATGAGCGATGGTGGAAAAGGAAAGGTGTTCAGAACCACGGGCACCGAGGGTGCAGAGAGGGCTGAGGGGGAGAAAATGAGGAGGAAAAAGAGAGAGATCTTTACCCGCCGCCGCTGTTGGTGGTCCAGATGGAGAGATGAGACAGGGGTGAGAGACAGTGAGACCAAGAGAGAGAGAGAGAGAGAGAGACAAAAAGACAAGAGGGTGGGAGGAAGAAAGAGAATGGGACACAGAGAAAGTAGGAGTTTTCGACAACATTCACATGAGACAGAAAAGAAGAAAACACAGAGCCTGCTTTTTGAAATGTCCCCCTTAAATTGGGGGTTAACAAAATATATCACAATTGTTACATATCAGTTCTTCAAATGCTGAGTTGCCTTCAATGCCTGTGATGTATTCTATTTCCACCCCAACCTTGTAAATGTAGTTGAACTACATCTTTCTCTCTGCAGCAAAACTCCAGATAAACCGGGAGCCGCGACGCTCGCAGGTTTGAGGGCTGCGAGCGGAGCGAGACCAGTGCGCTCACACGCGGCGTAACCGCATCCGCTGCTGGCGAGAACAAATATCGCCTGATGAGAGGAAATTTCAAAATGCCAAGAAATCCCTTTAAGCTGTAGCCACACTTGGTCAGTTACCATGCAGCCAGCGTCCGTCCGTCTGGGGCCTGTCTGGACGCCGAGCTCAGGCCGACCGCAGTAATGTGCAGGACAGGCGGCTCAAGTGGCCCGAGGCACCAGCAGCCCTCAGACCAGACTAATACGATTAAAGGGCTGATAAACATCTCCGGCGAGACTGCTGATCCTTCCTGAAATGCTGTTTGATTTCTGCCGATTGAATTAAGGCACTATCTGGATGTGTACGACTCTGTTCGGACTGGTTCAGATTCCCCCATCAGGCATTAATGTCTTTAACCCCCGTCATAGTTAAATCACATTATTATTGGTTAAACTGGCTTGATGAAATGGATCGATTCATCAATTCATGATCAGATCTATTCGTCTTGGGGGACAATTCATTGATAAAAGGACCGCTGTGCTGCTTTCTTGTTCTCTTCAGTTATTTTGTAATTTTCATCACTATGCGGTCGTTATTTTTGCCGGGTAACCTGATTTATATCCCTGCACACATCTACGGCCGCGTTCATTGCTCTGTACTTGATGACTCCTCCGGGAGACTTCGGAGAGACACAGAGAAGAAATACAGACACTTGCAGAGTTGAGCCACATCGAAATATGCAACACAAAGAGTTTAGAGGACACGGCTTTAAGGACGAGAACACGGATAATACACACAGTGGCAGGTTCATGTGGAGCACATACATAAGCACATTAAAGTGAAATCAGGGAGTTAGAGAGAGAACACAGATTAAAGAGGAGGATTCAGGGAGAAAGAGTTGTTTAGTGGATGGGGCACCACCACTAGAACCCTGGAGCACCTGCCCTGGTCACCGGTTTAAGAGCACAAGCTTCATTCAAGAAAGCTACACATTGATAAGCTGTGAAAAAACAAAGCTAAGTGAGATCCTGCTGACGTGGCTCCACCTCGGCCAGAGTCTGACAGCAGACGACTGCGGCGCTTGCAAGAAAAAATAAATAAAAATAAAAATCTGTGGCAAACATTCAGTTTCTGTGTCTTTTCTTTTGAAAGCACATTTTTCATTGATGCTACTTGGGACAGACTCCAATTCATCTATTGACAGTCGCCTTAATGCATCATCATGCACTGCAGCCACGGGACATTAAACCATTAAAGAACTGGTTGGGGTTCGAAACACAAAGCGGCTCATTATACTTCAAAATGACCTGGAAACTAAAACTACTGATGGAAATCTAATGAAATGGAAGATTATAACTTCTGGGGAATGTTTAGTACCGACCATGGCTGGTCTGCTAAATATCTGTGATGAGCGCCTTTCTTTAGACGTTTGAAGATGAGTAGAAAGACGTACGAGAGATTCCGGGTGTTGGAGAAAGATGGAGGAGGGCGGGGGAGGGAGGAGGGAGGTGAATGCATAGTGGGGACTGATCTGCATTTTGTTCACTGACCATTAAAACCAGCTTCAGATTTCACTGCAGGTCAGGCAGGTGGAAAGAAGAGGGACTGTGTCTAAATTCTTCGTTGCTTCAGAATGGGCGGGTGGTTCAAGCTTAACTTCCCCTCCCTCCTCATCTCTCAACCGACACGAGCTCAGGACGCGGGCAACAGCGAGTCATGAGTCTTTACACCGTGGCAGCAACCACACTCTGTCAGACGATGCTTTCCATGCACTTAACACTGAAGCCTCTGATTCGTCCCTCACTGTGAGGAGCCACATTAATAAAATCATTCTACGGTCATGTGATCGAGCACAACCTGGCGTTTCTGCTGTGAACTGTGTGAGAACGTGGTAGAAGTTTACAGCATCACCATTATACGCTTACTGTACTT
Source organism: Pseudorhombus dupliciocellatus (assembly GCA_016785235.1). Lineage (NCBI taxonomy): Eukaryota > Metazoa > Chordata > Actinopteri > Pleuronectiformes > Paralichthyidae > Pseudorhombus > Pseudorhombus dupliciocellatus. The sequence continues at coordinate 267,150 of JAFBJW010000128.1, read as the reverse complement.
AGTATGTGCATCTTCTAGTCTTCTAATTTCAATATTACGATCCGGCAGCTGTTTCACTTTAAATTCCTCATGCAAAAGCAGAACAGTAAATCATGCTTCACACCCAGCGTAGTACACACCACCTATACTGTATGCTCTAACTTAACTGTTAAAACCTGCGGTCATGCAGATTAGGTAAGATTCAAAGTACCTGCTTTGTCGAGCTGGTGGCTGTGGAGAGTTTTGGGAGCGAACTGGCCAGGCTTTGCATGGGGCCTTTAATTCTAGAACGCCCTGGGCACTAAAGGGTTACAGGTGCAAAGGGTGGTCCTCACCTCGCACAGTAGGAAGAGGAGGTGGGGTGGGGGATGCTGGGATACTATTTTATGCCATGAGGGGACATAGGGGAGGCGGTGGTTGGGGTTTAGGAATGGGGCGGGACTGCGGGACCAAAGTTGAATGAGAGAGAAAAGGCAGAGGAAATGGCCAGCTACAGAGGGTTGGCCATTATTAAGCAGAGACAGAATCAAGTTTAATGGAGGAGCAGACAAGAGAGGAGGGGATGGAGTAGTCCTTAGAGAGCGAGAGAGGCTGAAAGAGCAGAAGATGCAGAGAGAGAGAGAGAGAGAGAGAGAGAGTCCAAGCGTGAGCCATGGGTGATTCGAGAAGAACGTGAGGAGGCTGTACTCCAAGGTGCCAGTGAGGCCATAAACAGGGATGAGAGAGGGAGGAGCAAGGGGGGGGGGCAGGAGGGAGACTTACGTGAAGGCGAAGGCCACCAGAGCACCACTAACCACTATAAAGTCAAGGATGTTCCACAAGTCCCGGAAATAAGAGCCCTGGTGCAAGACCAACCCCAGATCCACCATCTACAAGAGGAGAAGAGAGCGTGACTGATGCAGCTGGGCCGCTCTGATTCCACCTGAAGTTCTCTGGAGGAAATCATCACTTTTTCTTCATACCCTTACCTTTATGAGCATTTCAAACGTGAACACTCCAGTGAAGACATAATCAAAATAGCGTAGAACCTGTATGAAGAGAGAGAGAGGCTTAAACTTGGAGTTGTTCTGAATGACACCGTGACAGAAAACAGAACCAGAAAATAGTGACAGCAGCAGTGTTGGTAAATATAGAAATGAATCCATCGCCGATGTCTTACGTTGTTGCGAGGAGATTCGGGCCAGACGGGGTCTTCAGCAGCCAGAGCGATGCTGCTCATGGCGATAACCAGCAGGATGCACATCTCAAAGTATCGCAGGGTGCAGACGTAGTGACATGCACGTCGAAACCTAAGAGAAGACAGGGACTTCATTTTGCTACGGACGCAAATTGTTGTAGCTTTGATGTTATGTGTTCATTTTCCCTCATGGTTTTAGCTCTGAATTCTTTCAAAAGAACGAGACATTAAAATGGGTTCGATTTCCTTTCGAAGTTTCGCTTACGGGTTGGTGGTGGACAGGATGAACATGGAGCTGAAGGGAGGCATGGGCCTGGGTCCTCCTTCGCCTCCCTTCTCATCGTCGTCGTCGTCCTTGTCCTCCTTTGCTGGCAGAGGCTCCGTGTTGGCGTTCTTGTTGACTGGATCAGAGCACGAGGGAGAACAAACACGGCAGAGAATGAGTGTGTTATTTAAAAGAGAGTGTAAAAGAGAGTTAAAGAAAAAAGAAAAACACTGAGTCATTTTGCCGTTACCCTGCAGTATGGCATTGGTGGATGGAAATATTGGCATGTCTATTGCTGCGTAGTCAGGGTGGGGCAGCCTGATGACGCTGTTGGCACGGCGATGTCCGATGTTCCCGTAGCTGTCCAAAGTGACCAAACTCCCGTGAGTACCACTGTTTGCAAGATGGAGGGCAGATCCATAGCCGGGGGCCACGGTGCGGCTGGCAACTGGGATGGGGTGACCCTCGCTGGGCGGGGTGGAGCCCGAGACCAGCTTGGTATTCATGAGGTTGTCCATATCCTCGCTGTACTGGCTGTCGTGTCTGGAGAGGCTCTTTTGGATGGGCCGTGTGGTAGAGAGGTTGGGGACACTGCAATCCCTGGAAAAGATGGAGTGAGCGGGGAAAAAAGAAAGGACAGAAAATAGAGGAGAGGACAGAATGGAGGAGAAATGGAGAGTTTGATGAGAGCCCAATATTTTATTCATTATATCTTATTTCCATGTGCATTGGACGTACTTCCTTCTATGCTGACACATCCTCTTCCCCTCGCCCTCTGTTTGGTTGCCGTGGCGACTTCTTCTTGGCCTCCTCTCATTGCCTTCGACAGCTCCCTCCTGCCCTTCTCCTTCTCCCCCTCCCTCCACCCCTTTGCTCCTGTGCCTCCCTGTTTTTCCGCCATTTCCTCCGGCATCCTCGCCCTCCACTGCATTCTTCCGATGCGACCTGGGCTTCCTGTGCTCCGACTGCCCTCCCCCCCGGCTCCCGCTGCGGGTGTGGTGGTGGCGTCTTGGCGGCCTCTCTTCCCCGCCTGGCCCGGGTATCACCGTGGCATCCAGTCGGACGTGCGAGGAGTGGTGGTGGTGCTCACCTTTACGGCTCCGCCTGCTCTCTGTGGACTCGCCCCGCTGTAACGGGGGTCTGACCGGACCTGACCCTCCACCGCCGCCGCCGCCATCTACTTCCCCAGCATGTTCGTGGAGGCGTGTTTGTCTGTGGAGCTCATCGGCGGGATGGTGCTGGCTGAAGCAGAGGTCTGTGTTGTTGGCAGTGGTCTTGTTGGTGTTGTTGTTGCGGTTCTCAAGGGGGTCGACGACCAACGGTCGGTCCAGGTGGGTCTTCATGTCTGGACGGATGTGTCGAGAGTAGTTCACCTGCCAGGAGCACAAAGGATGGAAAGGCGGGGGGTGGTGAAGATACAGAAGAGAGACGAGAAGTTTTAAATCTTTCTTTCTTTATATTAGATAGACCTAGACCAGAGTGTTAGGACCATGTTAAAAACAACAACAAACAAGTCATAATATGAAACTACGTTAATTACTGTTAAATTGAGGAATATGCAGCATCTTTTTTAAAGGTGAATGAATGAATAAACACAGATAAACACATCATTGGTATATTTGCCGTCACTTGTGTACACTGATACCACAAGTCTAAGGCCTTTGTTTGCCTTGTCCTTTACATTGTTCTGCTCCTCCCTCCCTGCCCTTGCCTTCCAGCGGTCGTCGGGGTCCAGCTCGTTGTAAAGGGCCTCTCGGCTGGACGCTATGGTCTGCTTCCTCAGCTCCTTGGTCCGCTGTTCCCACACCGACTTATTAATTCCCTTGTTGTTGTTCTTCTGCTGCTCCTTACTGCAAAAAGGAAGAGGGTGGAGAGGGAGGAGAGGGTTGGCAGCGTTAGGAAAGCCGTTTCTGAGACGCACACTGCTGCGCAAATGTACACAGACACATGAAGGGGATGTGAAAACCAACACCAAAGTATAAGTACGTAAAATAGCCAGAACATAAGACACACAGGGGGTGGGGGGCACAGACATTTAAAGGGTCATTTGGCTGGACCTATAGAGGAAGGCAGCTCCACAGAACAAGGTTTTGGGTGTCCGCACAGCTTGCCAAAGCACAGGGCGGGGCAGCCTCGCTTTGATAAACCATGTAGGGACACAAAATGGCGGATAACACAGAGGCAAGGGAAGAATTTGTAACGGCGACCTACAATTAACCTACCCGAACCCCTCCCATTGAGCTCGTCACGATGATTACAGGACTGTGTTACTGGCTGGACTGACGGAGCGGCTATTACATCTACGTGATGCAGGAAATAGCCGGTGACCACCTCCTGTCTTACCCTCCAAAACTTCTACAGGTTAATGAACCCTAACTCCCACTCCTCTCGTGGCCAACGGTCAACCACAGTAAAGCGACAGCCGTACTGCGAGGTGCAGGCAAAGGAAAATGCACTTGTCAAACATAAGCCAACACAAAGGACAGCTAAAGAAAAGCCAAGTATGTGGTTCATAAACAGAGTAGAGAACAAGGGGACAAGGAGAGGAGGGCGTTCTAAAACACAAAAGAAAGCGGGGGATGGTGGTAAGGTCGATAAACAGAAGGTATTCAGAAATGAATAAACAAATAAATAAATACCAGTCCAGAAAGGGGTCGGTAGCGTTGTGACACTCACTGTGTACTTTGTTGCTGAGGAGGGAAACAGCTGGTGAGTGAGATGGCACGAAAAAACAGAAGGAGGATTTCATTCCAAAATGGGCTGTCGGTCCACCACTTCATAAACAAACAAACAAAAAAAAAAAACAACAAAACAAACACCCTGTCTGCACTAAAACACGGATCAAATCAACTGGGCTGGAAAAACTTAAAATTTACATTCCTAAAATGTAAAAAGTGATTTGGCATTTTGGAATGCAACCCTTCACACACATACAAAGACACACACAGAACCCAGACGCTCACGCACACTCAACCTCTCCAACTTGTTCCATCTCTTAATCGATTTATTTTTCATTCTCTTCCTTTTTTTTTGCGATATCACAAATTTCATCTTTCTTGCATCACACACTTAACTTGCCCCACTCCCTTCCATCTTTGCATCTTTTACAATATCTCCCTTCAATTTGAGTTTTACCTCATGTTCCTATCTGTCGGTGCAGTGTTTTTAATTTAATCTCTTACTATTCTATGCTTTTTACTGAAATACTTCCTGTTAAATCTAATATGCATTCATACTACAGCAAATGGTTTATCTGGTATGTATGTTACCATGAAGTTACTTTACCCACAGCATCATGGGAATTGTCTAATGACTGATTTGCCTCTGCTTCAATCCATTTTGATCCGTAACTGCTCTGCAGCCTTACAAGTGTTTCCACGGGTGTTCTGTAGCTTTCATGGCAGACGGCTGTCCTGAATTTACCAAAGAATATCTTCTTAAGAGATTCTTCATGCACCACTGGGCTCTAACTCTCAAGTCCTTGCTTGCTGCTCCGGAGATACATAAAAAAAGACATTGTGTTGGAATTTCAATATTTTCTTTTTAAAGAACTGACAAAATAAATATATTGGAATGCGATGCACCTTGCAGCCCTTCATCAGTAGGATGGTGATTACACACCTTAATTAATGAGAAAGAAATAAAATAGGTAACTGAAAAATTGTTTAACACAAATCTATACTTAGCCATAAACATGGAATACATTTGTGTTCATTTGTATTTTGGCAGGTTTACAGAAAAACTACTATTTCACATACACGAATCGTGATAACCAGGCGTTTCTCAGGGACAAATATTTAAGAGTGTGTACAATTTAGTGGAGATGAGAACTGAAATCTGTGCGATTCAGTTTGCATTCTAATGAATGAAATGTCGTTTCCTGTGGAGGCTGACTGGCCTCGGTGGAGGTCAGAAAGTTTGCTGCAGGATGCAAATGACAATTTCTAATTAAACGAACAAAGAGCCTCCTCTTTTTCACTCTTTCACACACACACTCTCTCTCTACCTCACACACGCACACACATTGTATTGAAAAATAAATATTCAACCTTTGTAGAACTCCCAGCTAAAACAAGGCTACACAGACACAGATGTACACAGCACACAAGGTAACAACGAGTGTGATTCACAAGATGATGAACAGAAATCATGAGGGTCTGCAGGGAGAATTTGATTCTTTAGCATGTTTGTTTGTTGCACCTGTGAATGACCTGCATGATATAATGTGTGTGATATGCAGTGGCCCAAAGGCACAAATATCAAAGCAGTAAAGGTCAGGGCTGTGTGAGTATGTGTGCAGGGCTTGGGCTCACCGCTTGGCTGTGTGTGTGTGTGTGTGTGTGTGTCTAAGTGAGAGTGTGTGAACTCTGCCAGGAGTGAAAAGGAAAGACCCCTGTGCACAAAGAGAAAAACGGATCAAAGACTCTGACTCTCCTGACCGGAGGAGGGCAGGCACAGAACAAACCATTACTGGCTTAGTGTGTTAAAAAATACGTTTAAGTTTAATATTTTATGTTTAATGTTTAAACTTAGAAGTGACTTGTTCATATATAGATGCAGAATATGAATAGTTCTCTAAGCCTCACTGTGACGCCATGAGTCAGAACCGTGCCTGATGAAGAAAAAAAGGTCCAAACTCACACATTTTGTAAATGCAGCATACTTGACATTCTCAATCTCCTCAGTCAAAAACAAGAGCGCTGGAGGAAGACTCAGAAACTCACGCTGCGATGGAGAGGTTGGCGGCGGACAGCGGGCTGACTTCAGCCACCTCCTTGGCTTTCTGCAGGGCGATCTTCTGGCTGGCTGCCTCCTCTTCCTCCTGCTCATCCTGCACAGACACACGCGACGAGGGAGAGATGAACCAGAGGGAGGACAGCAGCATAACTCCTGCAGCTGGAATAATCAACGGAGCAGATATTTTATAGTAAAAGTGGCAACTGAAGGGAACCTTGGTCAGCTCCTGTGCGTTGGCCAAATTGTCCACAGCGATGGCCAAGAAGACGTTGAGCAGAGTGTCTGGACCAGAGTTAAAGGAAACCCAGCACGTTGAAGGTTAGTCTGAACTGGAGGCAACTGACAAGCATTCCGGCACTGTGGGAGCTCTGCTATCGAAGGATACAGTTGCCAAAAAGTGTGAGTACGATGAAGAAGACAGAGAAGGCCATGCCCTTGTTGACTCCACCCTGAGACTTGATGCCATCGTACATCACCATGTTCCAGTCCTCACCGGTCAGTATCTGAGACACACACACACACACACACATATAAAACTGAGGACGCAACATCATTCTGCAATACAAAGTCATTTTCAAAAGATCATTTGTTAGCTCTAACAATTTAGGAACATTAAGTTAAAACAGTTTGTTTGAGTGTGTACACACACACACACACACACACACAAACAAATCGTAAGACGAGGCCATACACCCACACCAAGGACATCCAGTGATTGGACAATTGATTGATGCTTTGATACATGCTGTACATTAGGCCTTCATTTACAATGCAAAAGTCAAAACAAAAATTCCCTGACCCCCCCCTACACAAACACACACACACCTTTAAATAGAGAAATGCACAAGATTTAAAAACCTCAACATTTTATATTGACCCCTCTTCGACAAATCCTCTTCCCCGTCCTTTAATCCAGTCCTCGTCTTCTCCTATCATTCTGCTCCCCTCCCTCCCTCCCTCTCTCCCTCCCTCCCCTCTGCAGTTCATTGTCTTCTGCTCACCTGGAACACCGTCATTATTGCTGCAGGGAAGGTATCGAAGTTGGTTGAAGGGGTGCCATTTTCAAAATTAAACCTTGCAGGAGGAAAAAAAAAAGAACAGAGAGAGTGACAGCGGGAAAGGTGAGAAGGAAGAATATACAGAGAAATGAAATGAAAAAGCATCTTGCGAGCTAATAAATATCTGCTCTTTGGCAATTAACAGAAATTCATCTCTGAGCAGAAAATGAAATGTAGACTAAAAAAAAAGGAGGGGGGGGGGGCACTGACTGTCCTCCGAAGAGCTGCATGCCCAGCAGCGCGAAGACGACGATGAAGAGGAAGAGCAGGAAGAGCAAGCTGATGATGGACTTCATGGAGTTGAGCAGAGAGACGACGAGGTTACGTAAAGACGCCCAGTACCTGACAGACGGACAGACGGGAAGCACGTTTTAATTTTGGACGGACGCCGCATCGTCAACATTCTGTCTGTGTGGAAATGCAAGAAACGACGCGGCTGCATCGCCGCGGACTCACTTGGTGACTTTGAAGATCCTCAATAACCTGAGAGCTCGCAGCACGCTGATGCCAAAGGACGTGCCCGGCTGGATGATGGAGCACAGCACTTCAAATATACTACCACAGATCACCTGGAACAAACAGGAGCACCTGATGAGCACAGCACCAGCAGCTCAATGCTTCCTGTTCCCTGTGTTTATGAGCGTTCGCAGTGGGACTCACGATGCAGTCAAAGCAGTTGAAGGAGGAGTTGAGGTAGGCCTGTCTGCCCAGGCCATACAGCTTAATGAACATCTCCGTCAAGAATATCCCCAGGAAGATGAACTCGGCAAAATCTACACAGAGGAGGAAGACGAGAGGTGAGCAGCAGGAGGAGGAGGAGGAAGAGGAGGCTCAGACCTTTACACCTTCGTCTGCATGTATCCCCACGCCCTCCTACTCACTCAGGAAATCCGAAAGTGGTTCTGGCTGGTCATAGTGAACAACAGCCACACACAGCGTGTTGAGGCCCACCAGACACAGCACTGTCCAGTAGAAGGCCTGGGACTTGACTACGTGTCTGATGAAGAAGCGCAGCCGGCGCTCGCGTCTCTTGAAGGTTGACCCTTCCAGCTTGGAGCTCTTCAAGCTGGCACGAGCAAATGGTGAACCTGGAGGGGATCGCAAGATAAATGCTACGATTATCCAAACAGAGAGGTAAGATGGGGGGTTATTGACACGTGTGTGCACATCTGGGAAAGACAATGTCAGAGGACGGGGGAGGAGGCAGGAGTACAAACTGAATAAGTACATGCGTCTAATCTACAATTTAAATTAGTGAACGAGAGAAACAACCATTAACTACTTTAAAGATTAGTCAAGGTTTGTAGCATTCTGGGTAAAAGGTTGAGGGAATAAAGACGAGAGAACGTAAGACGAGAAGAGGAGGACAGCAGAGGGAAGGAGAGCGAGGTCAGGTAATGCTGATATGCAAGATAAGATAGCATCTGTATGTACCTGTGGTTTGTGTTAGTGTGTGTGTGTGTGTGTGTGTGTGTGTGTGTGTGTGTGAAGCTCTCTTACCTACAGCCAGATCTCCCTCTCCTTCCTCTGGGTTCAGCAGCTCAGCTTTGCTCTTATGGTTCTTTGTGGCTCTCCTACGAGACCCTGTGTGTGAAAAAACGTGTTTAGGATGGATGTGCAAAAACTTATGTGCAATGTAAAAAAAAAAAAAAAAATCAATTTAACCGATGCACACACAAATTCTTACCATCATAATCGTTTTCATTCTCATCATCCGCCAAGATGACTTCCTCTGCAAAGCACACACAGAGAAGACTGTCACACGCAGTGTTAAGTCTAAAGCTAAATGTATATATAAAGACTTCCACATTATAAATCTGTATTTAATTTGTCATCTCCCATTAATTAACAGTCACTGGCCTGCACCTATCCTTGTGACACGTCGCCCCCCCCTCCCTGTTCTCAGCCTCCTTGTTTTTATGTAGATGATCAAAGGTCTGCCCTTATTCTATCTGCTCCATTATCTGCTCCTTCCAGCCTCCACCTCTCCGATCCTGTTATCCGCCCCACATCTTTCCTGGCCTCCCCACATAGGCCGCAGTGGAGACACGGGAGAGAAAGGGGGCCGCGCTGTGTCTCGAGCATCAAACAAGTGTCTTTAATCCCGTGCCAGAGCCATGTTCATCAAGGCTGCGCGCTCACACTCGCGTGTTTGGTCGGGATTGTAAAGGGGTCAGCTTGTCTGAAAGGGCCCGACATCGCGACTTCAAAAGCTAAACTCATTCTTGTAAATTTGCCGTTTCCTCAGATCTGAGAGGTTCACGTCTTTGTCAAGTTGCACTCGAGATGATGGAATAAAGACACACGTGGTCCTGATGTCTTCACCGCGACTTTCATTCTGTTCTTCTTGTTGCCACGTACAGTGAACAGTGAAAAGTACTTTGTACATACCGGCTTTGCAGATCCACTCCAGGTAACCGTTGAGCTCTCTCTCAATCTGCTGCTGTCTTCTGAGCTTGAGGAACTCACTCCTGTTCTCGACACGCTCTCTCTCTTTGGCAAACTCCCTGCAGGCACGAGTTTAATATGATTTTACCAATTTGGTGAACATAAATATACATAAACAACCTTGACTGGGACACTTACCCTGACAACACACCCAGCACCAGGTTGAGCATGAAGAAGGAGCCAATGATGATGAGGGGGATGAAGTACATCCAGTTCCATGCACTCCCTGAGGCATCGTTGCTCTGGAAGCACACACACACACACTTTAGACACAGTGATCAATGTTTTGCTCTTCCCCTCTTCCATGTGTATGTTTACGTCCGTCATCACACCCCTGTAGAAAACGCCGGGGTGGAGTGATCAAGTTTTCCACATTTGCCTGAAACTCATTTAATATCCAGAGAGCGCGGCTGTTAAAAAAGAAGGAGGCCCAGAAGTGCTGTCCACTGCTGTTGGAAATATAAACAACAGCAGGGCTGACATGACTTTGCTTTAAGTCATCTCAATAAGTAAATGCATATCTGCCACTCTATTTAGCTGCTCTGAGCAGAGTAAATAATGCATGATGCTTTGCTCTCTTCCTCGTTGTCTCTACCCTCTACCCTCCTCCTCTTCTTCAGACTCTCCCTCCTTCCGTCTCCTTTGTTCACTCCTCATTGTTTTTCGTGTCGTCCTCCGCAACCTGTCCAGTTTGAAATGTCTTTCATTTGAATGCTTGCTCATTTGATCTCTTCCTCTACTCCCTTCCTGTCTCTGTTCAGTCCCTCCATTATTCCTCAACGTCCCTGATCAGACTCGACATTGATTCTTCATTTCACCCAAACTCAACTTCACATTCGGCTCTCTTGCTTGTAGCCTCCCTCCCTCTTCCTCCATATTTCCTTCTTCCCTGGTATTGCGGCTGTGTACCCAGCGTACCGCAGACCCTTTTTTATACCATTAAACTTTTATCGCTCCCCTTCCCAGCAGCTGCAAGAATAACTTGGACTGAACAGGCCCTTTAAAATATAGAGCAGCAGCGGGAAGGAGGGACAGCGATTGAGAGGGACAGGAGGGGAAGGAAGAGAGGAAGACAGTAAGGGGGGGGGGTGAAAATGAAAGAGAAAAAAAAGATGGAGCGGAGAACGAAAACGAGCAATGGGGAGAATGTGATTAACTGAGGGGGAGAGGAGAAGGGAAACGAGATGACTACAGTAACACTCAAAGACCCTCATCTACTTCTGGTCTCCATAGCAACCGTTGCCGATGACAACAGGGAACGATTCCGTGTTGGGCATGAGCAATGACACCGTTCGAGACCCGCTGCCGATTTAATGGGTAAATGCTCCATTTGCACAGGTGAAAATCACCACACGTCTTAACGCTTAAATTGTTTTAATTCACGAGGCGGCTGCTTTGTTTTTTGCAGGTTCAGGCTAAAGATGATGAAAATATGAATGCACAACGGCTAAAACTGCATTTTCCCAGATAATTTCAGGCAGTTTTATCCAAACACTGGCGTCCACAGTGTGAAGAGCAGTGATCAGGGGAGGGAGGGCGGGCCCCTGACACTGCTGCTCTAATGCTTTAACATCTCTGTGTTGACCCTGGGGGGTGAATGTACTCAGCGGTACATACGTAGTAGAGCAGTTCGGTCCAGCCCTCCATGGTGATACACTGGAAGACGGTGAGGATAGCAAACAGGATGTTGTCGAACTGGGTGATGCCATAGTTTGGTCCCAGCCAGTACTTTCTACACGTGGTGCCCTCTGGACACAGCCGCGAGGGGAGGTCCGTCCCGCATGGAAACTCCTCTCGGATCTCATCTGGAGAGAGGGCAGGCATGTGATATTAACTCGTGTTTCTGGGTCAGTGACAAAGAATTTATCTCAGAAGATCTTATTTTGTAAAAACTAAATCGAATAAAAGTCTAAATATAGCACTGTGACGGCTTAAAGTGCACTCGAACAAACACTAACACGCAATCCAAACACCTGCAGTCCCTCACCTGTGTGATTGTCGAAGCAGGTTGTGTGGAATTTGCCCATATAGAACTCCAGGCCGATGATGGCGAACATGAGGATAGCGAAGAAAAGCAACAGGCCGATCTGCAGCAGGGGGATCATGGCCTTCATGATGGATTTGAGCACCACCTGTAAGCCTGGGGGAAACAGGAACATCACAATATTGAATTATTTATTTAACGACACAAACTGAAATATAATGAAGTATAACCAACTTGGTTTTCAGCATATCCAGTAATATTCAGTGACTTAACTACATGGCGTGTCGCACATTGTAATGGGACTCTAATGTGGTTTGCACAGGAAGCTTATTGGTGACTTTAATGATGAGTAAGCCTCGGTGTGCCTGTTCAGCCCTGTAGTGGAGTCGAAGCTATTAATAACTCTGCAGTGGTGCCGGAACACAACCGCCACTATAACATTTAAAAAAGGAGCCGAGTGCAGAGGAGAACCACTTTGGTTGGAACACTTTGGGTGCATTATGCAGAGAAACACAGGAGCTGCAGAAAACCTTGACACAAAATGCGTCTCCGAGCTATTTTGACTGGCCAATAAAACCTGAAACTGAAATATTACGAATGAGGAATGACAACGAGGATGCTGTGTATTATATTCCTTTTGAGCTGTCACACGCTGGACGAAGAGTTCGGACTTACTGGGAATACCGGACACCAGTTTGAGGGGCCTCAGTACGCGCACAGCCCTGAGGGTCCGCAGGTCGAAGTCTGAACCCACAGTGGACAGGATCCTAAAGAGACGGAGACAAACACACAATCAATATTTAAGCTAGTCAAGCTCACTGTTGGTTTCGTCTTTCTTCTACACACACACACACACACCATCAGGTTATTAGAAGGGTGGTGAACTCTATGTAAATCCTGCACGAGCGAATCAATAGAGCCGACAAGTGACGGACTGGTTTCATGATGAGAGAGGGACTATAAAACCCATAAGGAGACAGAAAGGTGGCGAGTGATGGAGAGAAGATGGACAGAGAAGACAGACAGGAAGTTTAAAGGTGTGATGAGACAAAGTCACACACAAGGGGGGGGGGATGCGGGGGGGGGGGGGGGGGGGGGCTGCTGGGGAGAATCAGAGATGCTGACTTGCTTTTTCCATCTTATTTCTAATCTCAGTACATTTCAATAATTTCTCTTCAGGCCATCATCAGACTGCCGCAGCACCTGTATCATTATCTGAATAAACGGTTGTAAACACCATGACTGTGTATGTGTGCACTTGAGAGGGTTAAGATGTTCTCCTGTGCCGCCAGACTTCCAGTCAGTCCCCCCCCCCCGATCTGACGCACACTGTGAATCACCCGCTTTCCCACTTCTCTCTCTCTCTCTTTTGTTCTGTCTCTCTGACACATTTCCACTTTCCTCTGCTCCACTAAGAGGCCCGGTGACACAGCAGAGCCTTAATCACAGCTCTGAAGTCAGTCTGCTTTGCTTGGAAACGCGCAAAAATGGCCCCAGAGTGAAAAGTTACAACCGACCCAGGATCTATGGATAAAGGTATACAGTACTCGCCTGTGGTTTCCAGTGTAGCATTGCATTACCAGCAAGCTCCCCAGTGGCAGGTGCTCCATCACCAGAGTAAGCTGGGGTCCTTGTAATGACATTGCGTGATATCAAATGCCTCATCAGAGGCTGACTTGTAACCGAGAGGATCCTGGTTACTATACTTGGACCGGACTATACCGTAATCTGCTTTTATAAAAAAATGTCCCTGATTTCTGTCGAAACCGGTCAAACACAGAAAGAAAATGATGATGATGAAATGAGGAAACGCTGACATGAGGTCTAAACCTACGAGTCAAACGTGTAGTGGAGGACAGGCTCAGAAGCGGTGGAGCTTAAAAACCTCTAAAAACAGATCTGAGTGAGCTTTGTGAAAAATGAGGCCAAAACAAAAACACTGAGGGCAAGATTAGAGAAACAGTCTGAAGCCGCCCTGCCCCGAGGGGATTCAGAGCGTGTCCACGTCTGCCTGGACGAGAAGGGTCGAGGGTTGTGTAAGATGTAATAAAGGGGTGCAGGGTGGCAATAATGTCGAGAATAATGAGGACATTATTAATAACAATGATGATGAGGATGAGCACAATGATGAAGAATTTCTCTCAACAGCATCCTTTGCCACAAACAGTGTCACGCCGATGAGGCAGTTCAAACCGTCTCCACGGCGACTGGGCCCTCTCCCATTCATAAGTGTTTCCATAGCAACAGGGACCTTGGCTCATTGATAGAATCTCAGTATCACCTTGGTAACAGGGCCAAGGGAGGAGCCTGATTAATTGTTTTTATCCGCCGCTCCTCTCTCTTTAATGTAAATGTGTCACAACTCAAACACGCGCGCATGTATGTGGACGACGCACAAAAGCGGACAGAAAACATGCACACACACACACACAGGTCCTGGTTGGAGATCAAACATATTGAGTGAGAATCATTTTCATCACGTGTGTGCACTGGAAAGTAGGTCATTTGGAATCACCAGTGGAAAGCAATCTTTCCTACAGTGCATCTTACATACCTAAACACACACACACACACACACACACACACACTATTCTTTATCTGGAGAAACACAAATGATTAGTGGGAAACACATTAAGCAATATTGCTATTACACAATCTCCCCGCTGACCCCTTCTCTAGGGAATCGAACACATTATACAAACAATCTTTTTCCTCATCTCTCCCTCCGTCTGCTTTCCCGCTGACTTCAGCGAAACGCCGCTAATTATCTTTGGCCACATCACTGACCAACCTGCTTCAGCCGTCCTCCGAACTCCTCCGCCGCCGTGAATCATCTATTTCACATTTAATGTGAGCTTCTTAAGAGATGAATATCTGCTCTTGTTCACGCTGACGTCCCTTAAAACGTTGCATTTCCAAGTAGACAGGAAGGATGCACAGAGGGGAGGATGCTAAAGAAGAATGGCTTTAAACTAAGGGTAATTGGACTAATAATCAATAGTGGGGATAAAAAACAACCAGCTCCTTCCCAGTGCCAAGTCACTCAGGAAATTCACAACACACACTCTCTCACACACACACACATACACACAGTTTGGCACAGACATAGAGCTGACGCAAATCTACCGAAATCCAACAAGGTTGTAAAATGAGCAGCTAATCTATTCAGACAGGTTAAGTGCCATCTGTGCGTTTGTCTTTGTATCCGTTTAAAGACGGCACCTGCAAGTGCACCAGGGGTGAGAGGGAGATGGAGAGGAATGTTTGAAGTGGAAATGTGTGTGTGTGTGTGTGTGTGTGCGCGTGTGTGTGTGTCTACGCCCTAGTCACTGAGGTATCAAAGGTTTCAGCCAGAGGTGGGCAGAAAGGCCAAGTTGCCTTTCATGTTCAAAGGGCTAAAAACACAACCACCATTCATCGACAGCTCAAAAAACCTCTCTGTCTGTTTGAGTGTGTGTGTGATCTATAGATTAATGATTTGTTGGGAAGTTGGACTGAGATTTTTCTCCTCATGAGGACAAAAAAGCAAAAGTTTACATTAAAGTAAAGGTTCAGGATAGTTTTACTTTAGGTTGGGATTAGAGTAAATCTAAATGAATGGAAACCAATGCAATGCCCTCTCATCCTTTCTCTCTATCAGTCACTCATTTATTTTTCCTCTCAATTTCTAGCCCTCAAATAAAGTCCACAGTGAACAAGACTGAGTTAACACAGGAAAAGGCAAAGTTGATTTCTGTTATCAGAGGCTTTCATGTCATCAAGGCGGTAACTCTTTTTGCTTATATGTCGGAGCAGCCTGTGCCTTCCAGGAAAAGATTTAACTGTTGTGTCATGCTTGCTCAGAGGCTTATACTTCTCAAAATGTAAAGATTTCTTATTATAAAAAGTGGGGGGGGGGGGGGGGGGGGATTTACTGGAAGTTTTAAAGACTGCTCCACTTCCTCCTGCTCTGCCTCTCCCTTCCTCTCTCTGCATCCTCTCCAAAACTCTTCCTCTCTCCTCGGTCTCTGTTGTGGCACACCGGGATGAGCTCGGCTTCGTGATTGCTCTTATTAAAGGATAAGGACATTCTGCCAGACTGTGCATATGTGTGTGTGAGAGAGAGAGAGGAGGAGAGGGAGGGAGAAGAACCAGGGAGGGCTGAGGGAGGCGAACATTAGTTTCATTGGTGCTTTGTCAGCAGAAATGCGGAGGGTTTATGTAACCCATGAAGCCTTCCAAATCACCACATGCACACACACTCGCACACGTGAAATCGCCTCAACATAACAATCTGTGCCGCTACACACACTTTTACTACCTGGCTGAGCGTAAACATCAAATCAGGAGACAGCAGAGATTTATTGCATGTTTCGCTCTTAATGGACGGTATTCACGTCAACTGAGGGGCTGCATCACTGAGACCTCCTGGGACATTTAATGCAGATTTCCCTCGTCTGATCACACGAATCTGTAAATACAAACGGTGGCACGCAGACCGGCGTGCGACAGCGGCTCACATATCGGCACACGCAGCCTGCAGCGCTTCCGTAGATATGAAGGAAAAGAAGGAATGACATTTCATACAGCCATGTGTCACACGGATGGACGCATTAACAGACGCATGACACGATGGGTTTGAAATGGAAGGGGGAAAAAAAAAAAAAACAGCAATTGAGGAGATTCGTTAAGCTTTATTCCTGTCACTGCATTATGTCATCTATTTACTCTGGTCCGTTTCTATGACCTATAATCTAATCGGAACAGTAATTCTATGCTAATCCTATCAAGGGTTTTAATTCTCCCTTGTTGACACCCTTTCAGTCACAGGCCCCAGGCTGCAGCCACGTCCCTTCCCTTTGCCCTCATCTTCGCCATTTCAGCTTTACAAAAAACGAAATGATCGATAAGATAAGACTGTTTAATGTTGTCCATCTATCCCTCACTTGCTGCAGTGTAGGATACGTGTGAGCCGAGCAGCACGCAGGATCCTCCCGGCGTGAGAGGCATTTCAGGACGCAGCCTTTCCCACAAGCAGTAAATTAGGTTTAAGGCCATTCACCTCTCAGACACTGGTATCAATTTGGGACTGGTGTTAAAATAAAAGGCCCTGCTCATTCCTGGCATCCGCGAATTAATCACAAGTAGACAGATCCAAGTTCGCCAGTGTCTCTGACCACTTATGCCCGGACCTTACTTCCCTCCACTCTGTATCTCTATGTGCACTGCAGACATTTCTGACAGTGTCTCTTAAATTTGGAATCCAGGCTTAAAGAATAGAATAGTTTCTTCTCCTAACACATACTTATGAATAGTAAAACCAAAAACGGATATTTTCAAGAGCTGTATATCATCCAAACATTGTTATTTTTAGCCTGTCCGACTATGTTAGAATGATGTCTGCGTGTGTGTGTGTGTGTGTGTGTGTGTGTGGGAGACAGACAGAAAGAGAAAGGAAGTGTGGGCCAAGGAGAGGCTGAGCAAATCAATGTGCTGCATTCAGTGAAGCCTCACAATGAAATAAGGTTTTACTCATTTGAAATAGCAAAAAAAAATAAAATAAAAATCAATATGTGGTGGCCAGTGTTGAAAAGGTGGCAGAGGCAACAAATAAATCAATGTATGGGAAATATTTACACGTGTTCCCACAGCTGGACGAATGACACCAGCGATTGTTTTCTTACTTATTTCTTGCTCACTTCATGGATCTTATTCTTTGTTGAATTTCAAGTTGACTCTCTCCCAAAGTTTAAATGTGTTTTACAGCCACTGATCATTAAGAGAGACAAGATGATATAGTTCCGTAAAAATAATTAAAGTGGTTCTGCACAATAACTATGATTAAGGCCATATTTCTCCAACGCGATGGATTTTTCTTTTCTTTTCTTACGTTGTCTCTAATGTCTGTTACCTCTGTGCCCCCGCCTCCTGTCTCTGTGTATATTGTGGTGACATTTGTTCACTACCCAGGTAGTTGGCCACCTGCAGCTCTGCTCTGTGATCTGACTGCTGCCTCGCACAGAGTGGGGCCATTCATTAGGGCAAAGGAGCAAGGAACACACACACACACACACACACACACACACACCACATCTGATGGTAACCGTGCCAGCATTTTTGTCTTCATGCAGGTTACATGCTGTGTCTGTGTGCTCGCCACTCACCCTGTGAGCACCACCACAAAGTCCATGACGTTCCATCCGTTTCTCAGGTAAGAGTTCTTGTGGAAGGCGAAACCGAGAG
Organism: Pseudorhombus dupliciocellatus; assembly: GCA_016785235.1. Taxonomy (NCBI): domain Eukaryota; kingdom Metazoa; phylum Chordata; class Actinopteri; order Pleuronectiformes; family Paralichthyidae; genus Pseudorhombus; species Pseudorhombus dupliciocellatus. The sequence goes on along the minus strand of JAFBJW010000128.1, from coordinate 249,280 downwards.
CCAGGATCTTTATTCCAGACTCAAAACAGAAGATCCCAATGAAGTAGGGCTCTGTGTCGTCCTGAGGGAGAGAGGAAGAGGAGAGGTTAGGAAAGATAAAGAGAGCGATGTTTGTGGCAGGACGATCAAGGGGGTTTTCTAGTGTTGTTAATCTCAATAAAAAGTTCATTATGAAATGAGAATTTTAATCAAAATAGATGAATTGCACTCTATAATGCTCCTTGACACAATTTTGGATGCGTCTACCTTCTTCCAAAAATATTTCCAAATTCATCATTTGCCACCATTGACACAACATTCATTTTAATTAATCAATAACAAAATATGCACTAATTGGATTAATCATTTAAACCCTTGACAACTCTATTTCAGTCGTGGCATTATTATTTCTTGTTGTGATGCTGTGTCTTTATAAATACTGCATTGCTTAATCCTATACAGTATAACGGTGTGCATGAGAATGTGTATGGTTCTCATGTGCTGTATTTTTTTTTTTTTTTTTCGAAGGAGAAAAACCATCCTGGTTTTCTTTGCCTCTCTTAGCTGAGTAGCTGCATACATCTCCACTGAAGAAAAATCAATAAGGACTCTGAACTGTCACCCGGATTTAATCATGTTTACATACCACTCCCACACAGCAGTCTCTTTAACTCACCAGGCGTTCAGACAGTGGCGTCTTGTCTCCATCGGGCAAATGTTGCTCCAGAGCCAGGACGATGCAGTTGGCAATGATGGTGGCGAGAATCATCCACTCAAATGGAGTGAGGAAGGTCAGTCAAGGAACAAACACTTCCAAAACCATAAATCTGAACAGTTAAAACGACAGCTTGGCATCGATACTTCTTTGTTCATAATCGTAAAACCATGTGCGTCACCACTGGCATCATATACCTACAGGATGTGCTGCGTCACACCAGATACTCACAAAAACCCGGACTCCATGTTAGTGGAATGGACCAAACTAAAGTGTCCAAGTCCACATGAAATATAATTCTCTTTAAAGAGGGTTTCTGTCATTTTAGCTAGCTCATGTTACAGTGATGACAGTACAAGTGCTCTCTCTCTCTTTCTCTCTCACGCACACGCAGTCAGTTAAATATGTTGTGCTAAGTGTATGTTCTGGTAACACACCTCCCACACAGACAAAACAAACAAACACTCAAACACAAACATAGGGCTGTATTGAAGTGTTAGTGTGTGATAGCGCAGCCCGGAGACTGAGTGAGATGCAGTGTGACATCAACATTTGGCTCCGTGTACATAATGTCCGAGGGCGGGAGAAAGAGAGAGAGACGACGAGGGGAGTATCTCATTGTACAACTAATTTTGTTTGTCACATTCTCTAATGTGTGCGTGCGCACACTCACACACACACACACACACACACACAGTGTCTTTTTAAATCAATCCACCTGTCTGGTTAAGGTCACAAGATAAATAGTTACATTTAAAAGAGGAGCAAGAGAGACAGAGAGAGAGTGAGGGAGAGAGAGATGAATGAGGAATCGAGACAAAGGGAGGGACGGACAGAGAGGAAAGAAAACATGATGAGGATGGAAAGCAAAGAGGAGTTTAGACGTTAAATGAATCATAGGGAAGCATCAATATCGACAGTTTATAAAGGAGGGATATGAATACCCCTCCATTCCTGTTCTATTCTCTCTCCCTTTCTTCACCTTTTCCCTACTCGCTCGCTTCCTGTGGGAGAATCCATTCCCACGGCGGAGGGGAGGAGGGGAATAATTGAAAGGTGAAGGAAGAATGGCAGAGCTATTTATGGAATCATACATCCCATGTACAAATACCACAATGTGTGCGCGCGTGTGCACCTCAATGCCGTTTGTTTTCTCCGGTCACGTTTGCCTGGTCGCAGGCCACAGTGTGTGCGGCTGTCGTCGTTCCCGTGCTTAACCGCCTCACGCGGGGACACGTTACTCTCACACCCAGGGCACCGTGCAATTAGCTTCCTTGGCCCCCAGCGATGTGTGTGTCCACGCATGTGTGTCTGTGTGTGTTCGGCTCTGAGAGGCCACGGTGTCGCAGATTGAAAAAAAAGATAGAGAGAGAGAGAGAGAGAGAGAAACAAAGAGAAGTGGAGAGGGACAAGGAGGCAGGGGGACAGATGGAGCCACTGGGAAACAGGAAGCCGACAATCGAGGATCCACCACTCACCGCGTGTGCTAGCATGTACAATGACAAATTAAATAAATCACCATTATTGCTTCAAAGCATTTATTCTCATACCTTCTTCAGGTATTGTTGAATGGACCCAGTCTCACCTCATTGGTTTCCTTCCCGATCCGTCGGAAAACGCTGACGTACGTATAAGTGTGTGAAATATTCTGTGCACACGTACAAATGTATACGTGCACAGCTCACCACATGACTCACGCTGGACCGTAAACCACTGAATAATACATCTCCTCTCCCTCCTCCCTCAACGGATCGAGCAACGTGGCTGAGATAAAAGAGGAAGAATCACAGGTGCTCTCATCCTCTCTCTCCCTTCATCTTTCTTCACTCTCTCTCTCTCTCTTTTGCTTCCCTTGTGTCTGTTACTCTACCCAACGTTCTGCACACGCTTGCTGTTATTATCTGGGCAGGTGCGTGTATTTATATATATATATATATATATATATATATATATATATATGGGGACAGGACTAGGTCGCAGACGGAGAGTTCTTGCCAAGAAAAAGGGAAGTGAGGCCATCAAAGTCTAACACTGGAGCCAAATGACGCAAGCACGCACGCATATACACACTGGCACTGGCCTTTTCTTAACCTTGTCCATCAGCACTCCATACAGTCTCCATCTTCCCTCCCTCGCCACCTTTTCCCCCCCTCAGTAAAGCCCCCGTCTGTTCCTCACTGATATATTTCTCCCTCTCTCTAACCGGTTAAAACCTCATCTCTTCCTCCTATACATCTCCACTCCCTTATCCTGACACCTCTCTCCGTCTGTTCCTCATTCTTTTCCTCTCTGCCATTTCCCTTCCTCTTTCTCCCTCTCTCCTGTTCTCTCAACTCCCCATTTTCCTTGCATCCACCTTTCATCGAGCACATCCATCATCCAAATCCCTATCATGCCATCTTCATTCAATATCGAATGAGCGAGGGAGGGAGGGAGGAGGAAGGAGGGATGCCACATCAGCATCAAATGTGAGCGGACACCAGCAGAAAGAAAAATAAGGTTGCATGGTAGGGAAATATACGAAGGACTAAATAAAAGAAAGAGCTAGAGGAAGAATGAAGGAGAGGAACTGTCCTGTGGGCACAGAATGATTGAAAACAGTGAGTGGTGAGGAATAAAAAAGAGGGATGGGGCGGACTTAGCAGAGAGAGAGAGAGAGAGAGAGAGACAATAGTGAGGAAGGGCAGAGATGAAGAGCCTGGGAGTGCTGAATGAGGGATAAACTGAGAGAATGACGGAGCACTGTGGAAGTATTGCGGCATTTTTCGCCTCCTGAGCTGGTGTGTATGCTCTGCTGTCAAAAGTGGGTTAGCGGCAGAATGCAGAACATGTATAAACACGCATGTAGCGCGGGGAAAGAAAGAGAGGAAAAGGGGGGGGGGGGGGGGGGGGGGGGGGGGGGCGGTTAAGGGAACCTAGGAGAGTGGGTGGGAAGCAATACATCATACTGTCACATACAGCATGTAAGTGTGCCACTGGTGTGGAGCCACCGGAGCCTTTACCTGTGCATCAACACAAGAATGCACGACACTCCCTGTTGTCAAGCTGCACCACAATCACACACACACACACTTATTGACATCAGTTACATAAGACAGGCCTGGCTTTTGTTTCCCCCATTGACATCCATGAATTATTGGAATAAGGAAATGAGGGAAAATGTTGATAAGATCTCATCATGTTAAAGAAGCCACACCCAAACCTGACAGGCATTCAGTCCTTTGTGTCCCATCATTTCCCCAAATTACAGGCGCGTGCAGTAAAGATCATTGAAAACCCAAACCTGGATATCAGTTCAAAACGTTTGTCCCACTTCCTCTGTACCTGTTGGGACCCAGGTTCAGGCATCCACACTTTATATGCTCATATATGTGCTCTACATAAACCAATTGAGACTTCGTTACGCTACACTTGTCTTCCAATGGAGTCCAGACCAGCTGCTACCCATTGGGACGGGGCCAGCCTTCCTATTAATAACTCAAAGCCTGATGGCACACGCAGGCCGCTCTCTCTCTCTCTCTCACTCGCTGGCTACCTCTAATAAATACCTCCACTCTTCTCTGTTTACTTTATTCACAGTGGTATAGCTGAGAAAACCTGGATCTGTAGCACAAATCTATAAAATCGAATGGTGTCCAGTGTGTTTCAAAGCTTTTGCATGTAAGAAAACTGTATTTGAACGTTTTGTGTTAACCTTAAAAAAGGAATCGAGGATTCACGTGGCAAGAGGCTGATCCTTCCCCTCTCTTCCTGCCTCACATTCGGTCCATCCTTCCCTCCGTCTGTCTCTCTCCATTCTGTTACATTATGCAGCAGAGCAGCGGCAGGACAGCTCAAATGATTACTTCATCTTCTTGTCACTTTCCCCTCAGAAGTGCTGATTTGATAAAAATGAATACGATTAGGCGCTGTGGCTGAAACCCATCTAATTATTTTGATAATCAGCAGCCATAAAAGATAAGAGACAGGGCTGGAGCACGAGGGCAGCGTGTACGTGGGTGTTATGGAAACCAAACTATCACGAAACACTGATGAGATTAAAGCCTATTTAAAAAAATAAAAAAATAAAAAACATCATCCATATTTGTTCAGGGTTGGAAAACAGAATAAGGGAAGATGAAGGTAAAACTTTACACAGGTGAGCAGTCAAATTAAATTAGTTTGAAGATTTACTCTCATCTTATCACAATCACAACCCCTTTATTGATCCCTGAGGCTAAATTAGGTTTATTACAGCTCAAAAAAGGAGACATGTGGATAATGAAGAAAAAAGGGTGTGCTAACATATGTGCAATCTATTCAAAAGTGTCTTTTAGTTTCATTAAGGTCATGTAAATGTTTAGTACTGGCCACCACAGGTTATACTGAAAGTACTTATTAAATGTGCCAATGAATCATGGGACAACAGTCCTCTATAAATACATTTTAAAAAACTAAAAATGACGTTTTGGTGATATTTCTGCTGAAGTTCAAACCTTCAACCAAACGCAGGACAAACACTTGGATTCAAATCTGATCCAAACCGAGCACCACGTTGTCCCCAAGGCTACAAAAAAAAAAAAAAAATCTAATGATTTTACATTTATTCCACTTTAGCGCCACGTTTGGCCGCGTTGCCGAACAAACGGCAGCGCCCGAAGGCCAGTTTAGCCGTGCTTGGCCTCCCTCATTCTGATTCAGCATCAGGCGCGGTGTGAAGGCTCTACACCCTCTGCTCCTCGCTGGTTATTCCATATGGCATATGTTGCTATGTTGCTATCTCAGCCCTGCCACCGCCTCTCGCTTTTCACCCACATACAGCCAAGCTGTCATTTTCTACAAGATGCTGACGCTGGTGTGTGTGTGTGTGTGTGTGTATGTGACATTTTTAGTTCAGGCTGTGGGCGCAGGTTTGTTGGTATGAATGTGTATCTGACAGTACTTGCTAATTTAAGTGTGTGCACTCGTCTGTTTTGTCTGCCAAAGTGTGCGTGCACATATGTGCGTGTGTCTGTGTGTGTGTGAGAGTGTGCACCAACACAAAGGCAGGCTTCCAGCAGGGTTTGTCTAGTAACAGCCGCAGCACGTGACCGGAGAAAAGAACACGGGCACGGAAAAATAAAATAAAAATCAATCCATCACAGACTCTCTCTCTCTTTCTCTCCACGTATCCAAACACCAGAAATAGCTCTGCTCCACGTCACTGCCCCCCCCCCCCCCCCCACACACACACACACACACACACACACACACACACACACACACCTAATGTGCACACGCATCCAAACTAGCCTGCAACTGAAACTGAATTATTCAACAGAGCCAGAATGCACAGCTAAGAGAAAGGGGAATGAGAAAAATGCTGAGGGAGAGGACGGGGGAGAGAACAACATCAATCCTCTGTCCGGTGTGAACACAATGAACACGGACACACACTCCACCAGCACCATGAAGGAGGTGTCCATCACAGCTATGGGAATGATGTTCATCTCCATCAGGTTTATACTCACTTCATCACTGACACAATGGTTTGCCATGCACGTCTTAAACCTCCATATTGAAGTTTCTCCACATCTGACGTGTCGAGGATCTAAGACTCCACTAAAGTCATTTAATGCGGTGTGAAACATCTGCACACAGAAGCCAGTGGCTCCTGATACCAGACATTTCTGTGGTGATTTATGCCCTGTTGCCGTGCGGCAGCATGTTTCCATATCGATTTTGCTTCCGTTGCTTAATCGCCATGTATGTTAGAAAGGCTGTGCGTCAAAAGAAAAAAAAAACGGACGACACACTGCACCACAAAGTCACTTTCAATTTACTTTCCATGGAACATTTGGTAGCTATAACAATTTGTTACATGTTCACGCACACACCAAGTGACACAATACTCTGATGATAATTGACATTACAGGGATATTTGAGGAGAATGTTGTGGTTTAAATGGAGAACAGATATTTTCAGTTCTTGCTGAAAGAAGTCGTGTTCTTAAATGTCTTAAATGAAATGTCTTTAATTCTAAAAATACTGGCTGGTGAGTCACCTTAGATACTTGCTGCTCATATAAGAAAAACATTAAGTATATTTCCGAGTGTGAAAAAGAAGAAGAGGAAAAACATCGTATAGATTAGGCTTTCTTATGGGTTCATTTGGTTCCAGATCTAGTGTTCAGCGTGCATGCATGCTCATGCAAACCCCTGTGTCGAGTCTGCCCGCAGGGACCCGGGATACGGATCAATTCACACATTTATTACCAGACAGTCAAAGGTATGAGGTAGGCAGATTGAGCCCACAGGGCACACACACACACACACACACACACACCTTGTTGCTGACAATTACCCGCAACATGGAAACGTGCAGTCACCAGGATGAATTCTGCCCAATAACCTCAAAACTTCTAACAATCAAATTAAAAATAAGTAATAAGAAAAACATGAAATGTGAAATTCGAAGAAGAATAAGAAGTTGCGTTTGTGCAGTTGTGAAACATTAGGGAAAGTCATCTCCAATTCGAAGACAACAAACTAGACCCCACAGAGGAAATCATTCCCGGTTAGGAACCTTGGTTATGATCTGGATCAGACGTGTCGCTGTTGGCTGGGTCAGCGCAGGAGAATGCTCTGTCAACACAACGCGTGTCCAGGCTGCAGTGTAGCTGGACAACCCTGAGCGTTTGTCTCTCCACCACTTTGTGTTAAATGATTTATATGCAGACAGGCAGTTTGATTCCCTCTCTCCCTCTCCATTGTTTCTCATTAGTCTATCCCACTCTATAATGTCTCTCTCTCTCTCTCTCTCTCTCGCACAGACTCTCTCCCTCCCTTCTCTATTTCTGTCTCTCCGTCGTCCATCTCTCTACTTCAGCTGCACATTACAAGGACAGAAACAGTCTTTTACCTCCATCTCTCTCTCTGTCTCTCTCTCTCTCTCTCTCTCTCTCTCTCTCTGCTTAAGCACAGATCATTGTATCCCACAAAGTGCAGACTCACACGGCTGCCTTTTGCTTGGTTGTGAAAGGTGAGAGGTTGGTAACACCTGATATCAGGGGGAGGGGAAGGCAATATGTGACACACGGGGCCCAGCAATGATAATAAATAAAGGTAATGAATGAGGGAGAGGAGGGTGGTATATTTCCATAGCGACGGTTTGTCCCACCCCTCTCTGATATCGCTTCAAGACAAAGCGACACACACACACACACACACACACACACTCTGGTTCCATGATGATGCTGTAAACTTTTCTCAGAATCACATCTCTGCATCAACTAAAGAAGATACACAGCGTGTTGTTAGGACTCCCTGTGAGCACAGCAACAGTGGGTCTGTGCTTTGCAGACGACTAACACACTGAAATATTTAATATAAAGCATATTGAACAACACATATACACCCCTGCAAACTCATACACACTTATATAGAAAGCTGATGTTGAGTCTGCGTGGTTATCAGCTGACAGTTGCAAGCTGGAGAAAGGCCAATAAATAATTTAGATTCTGCAGTGAATGTAGATCACTGACTCTCCACATCCACCCGAAAACACCCCGGCCCCTTTCTATGTCTCCCTCTGCCTCTCTCTCTTAATCCCTTAAACACTGTTCGGAGCCTGACTGCGTCTGACTTTGAACCACACTCGGAACAGTCCCGACTCTTCTCCTCTGGGCTGCTGGTGTCATTGTACAATAAACTGAAAAACACAACGTGGTACCAACCAGTATTAGTTAGCAGTGGTAGGTAAGGTAAGTTATTAAGGTGGTTAATGGTTTGATGACAGCATGTTGTGTGTGGAGAACAGAACAAAACAACCTCTTGTAACAAATGAAAAATCAAAGAACATGCTCCCATGCAGTGTTAAAGAAAGTGCTCCCTGATCCGGATCTCTCTGACATATTAATCCATCCAGTAGTTTTTGCATAATCCTGCTAATGAACAGACAAACACCAGTGAAAACACAAGATCCTTGGCAGAGGTAATGAGGCAAATCTATATGATCGGCTGAGCTGCTTTTAATTAAATCTTCTTTTACCATAACTTCAGGAAACGGGGGGCAGGAGGAAACAGCTGAGTTAAGAGGTTCAACTCAAATGTCTTGACTGGTCATTTGTCCTTTCATTGATTCTGGGTCATATATGATCACATATGGAGGAGGGACGTCGAGGCTCTGCTCGCCACACAACACAAATGCCCCGGTCTTAACAACACGCACGTTCACCAATGGCATTCTATTGCATTCTATTCCGTATGAACAGAATATAGTTTCCATATTTTCCTCAATAATTGCTCCAATTAAATATCCTCTGGTTATTTTCGTATAAAAAAAAAAAAAAAAAAAAAAAAAACATGACCTGTATTACATTTCACATCGAGCTCTTTCTTACTATAGATAGCTGGGACATATATTGACTTCCTCTCCTTTTACAACAGCAGGGGAAACACGCTTAAGTGTGTGCTGATCCATGCATCACCATATGGTGTGTATGTAACTGTTGATAAGCTTGAGTTAACATCCTGCAGTGGTACACACCCAACGTGCTGAAAGGTCCTTAATATTCAAACACATGAAACACGCATTTGCGTTGTTACGGTGGTTTCGGATTTGTTTGCACATCCGGTGTATAGCACCTGATATGGATATGACAAGGTCAAAGGGGCATAAAGGGTCAAAGATCAGATATGGATTTAATTTCTAAGGTCCTGGAAGACATCCTGTTCAGTTTCAACTTCCCTCAGCAGGTAACTTGATATTTTATACATCATGTGAGACCATCATGACGATAAAAGCGCCATTGTGATGTCTGAATTTGTGTGTGTGTGTGTGTTTTTATGCCTCTTGTGATTCGCACCTGCTGATAATGACCAGGTGAATAAGAAACCTCCAAGGCACCAGAATACGAGCAGTAAAGACACGCAGTAATACGAAGCAGACTTTCACTTTTCCACTAAGATCGCTGAGCAATTCTTCTGCTGCTGCAGCTGCTTTGTGTTAGGGATCAGGATTTACTTAATTTCCAGCTTTTAATGTGTCAGTGAGGCATCACACGTATCAGCCAAGAGAAAACCCTCTTACATTAGTGGTGTGAGATGGATTCAGACACAAAGTCAATCTAACACATCAGCGGGAAATGAGGTTGAAGTTCATGGGTTGTGGATGTATGAGGCAGAGCGGTGCAGCGGGTTCTGAAGTTTAACTCAGACGACCTTTAAACTGAGACAGACCTCGTCACTACACCACCTCCTGCTCTTAAACTTTTCAAAAGGTCAATTAATATCATGAATCAGACACATATAGGGCAATCCTTGGCAATAAATGAGTAATTTAAGAACTGATTAATAATGAGACCGCAGTGGTTACAAAAATATTAAGACCTTTGTCATTGACATATCATTCCATGAATGAGTGTTTCACCACAAAATCCACTTGTTCTTACCTCAGCTTGGTTAGCGTCCCCACATTTAGCCACTAAACAACACGATCTGTGTCTCACACTTCATCGGGCTGGGTCACACGACACCACGTTACACAGAGGACGGACAGTCTGACTTCGAAATGATGGAACTACAGGTGAATCTTGCCTCTCTCTCTCTCATTTCCGATCATCTTTCCACATTCAGGTTCACTAGACGATAAAGGCGTGTGTGACTGTGTTTAATTTTAAAAGATGTGTAAGGCTGCCTGGCACTGTGCAGAGTTTGTCTTTCACAGGAGACATACTGCCATGATGTAAAGCATGCATGTAGCTAAACAATAACAAGGCCCTATTTCCATTAGTGCCCCACTGAGGGCAGACAATAGAGTCAGCATGCACAAGCCCAGAGCCATAATAAGGAAGGAACGATAGTTTTCATTGAAAAACAATTATTATCACTATCACAAGTCACTTGTAGTTGTGTGTTATTTTTTGTTGGATTAAGTATTAGGTGATGAGATCTGTGGATCTCCCAGCATAGTCCCCAGCATCAAATCTCCTATACAGCTCTCTCTCTCAGTAAAACACATCTGTCATTTAGACTAGTGGCCAGACATGAATCTGAGGTGTTGTAAGTAGCTCCTGCCTTTAGCCGAGCAGCCCAATTAGAGTGTGTAGTTATGTCATGGCTCAAGCATCAGAATGGATCAATACAATCATTATTCCAATTTCCGCCCTTGCCATTAACGCTCAGGGAGAAAGTCACTTTTGTTCTTTCAGGCGAATAAACACAGAGGACGAAAAAAAAAAAAAAATGGAAATCTCACGCCATCTCTGCCCAGAATGGTGCAATATGTGTCAGATTCTATAAAAGATGCAAATGCAGGGAAATGCTGCAAATCTCACAATATCGCAGTCGGGAGTATGCACACACACACACACAAAGATTGCAATGATAGCACATTCATTCAGTGACACCTGCATCTCATGATTAAGAGTCTCAGAATAGGAACAAATGATTAAATAACCTACTGTGTCAATGCACACGCTAATAAGCTACCATGCTCACACCTCTCTCTCTTTCTCTCACACACACCCACACACACACACACACGCACACTCACTATCTAGAGTCACCTGCATCCTGCTGATATGGGAGCCCGTGTGTACACTGCAAGGACACACACACGTTGTAGCTGCTTATTTCCATCCCCCCCGTGCCTCCATACCCGCGCCAGGCCTTTAGCCTACTGTACATGCTGACATCAGCAACCAGCAGCGCCCCCTAGACCCCCCCCCCCCTCCCCCAGCCAACCTTCCCTCTCTCACACACGGAGCGTATATCAAAGCAGGTGCCAAACCAGTGTGACATGAATTGACTAACATAAGGAATTGATGTTGATCTACGGTCTCGTGAAAAGAGGCCCCTGGTTCATGTCCCCTTCCCCTTAATTACCTATAAATTAGCCAGCAGGTCCAGCATTTCCTGTTGCCCCCCCCCCCCCCCCCCCCCCCCCACACACACACACACACACACACACGCTCCTTCCCTCCTCACCCTCGCATCGATGCATCTTACACCTTTGACTTCGGGTCTAAGAGTAAAAGCTGCCCCTCATGGCACAAGAAGCAAATGTGAGCCATTCGTCAGACGCCTGGCAGCACTTTACCTGATGTGCACTGCCAGGAAAAAGGATATGGCCATTCGGTGATCTTTTTGGCGTATTTTCTCACGAAGTTGTCCTCGCTGAAAATGAACAGCGAGCGGTTGACAGTGAAACAGTTCTGGCGCACGGGGATGGGGTTGTAGAGGGCCATAGTCCGGGCTCTCTGCGCCATAGACTGCTTGTACATTCTCTGGGCCCCGGGCCCACCGGGTGGACCGTGGCCATGGCCATGGCCGTGTCCGTGCCCATGCCCGTGTCCGTGACCGTGACCGTGTCCGTGTCCGTGGGGGCCTCCTTGCCTGCTACCGCCGCGGCCGCCCGGGCCCCCTCCGCCTGGCCCTCCGCCGTACCTGGACGGTACCTCGTCTCCGAACCGCGCCATTCTCTGGACACCGAAAGCCAATCTTCACGAAGCAGCGGAGAAGGAGACCGATAGTGCTCAGCTGTGCAGCCACACAACATTACATCCCATCTGGATCGGAACGTCTCATATGCACAACGGGTTGTCCAGCGAGCTTCTGCCGAGCACCTGCACCCAGCGAGCAGTGCTGCGGCTCTGGGCTTCAGCAGACGAGGACGCCCATGCACCGTCTCTGCGCGTCTGTGCCGACCGCCGATTGTAGGTGTGAGGAAATTAAATGTGCGGTCGGCTGGTTGACTGGCTGCACCGTGTGGTCACCGTCTCAGTCCGCAAAGAGCAGGATTCGTCCCCGGCATGAAATCATAGGGAGACTCGAGCGAGTTCACATGAACGTCTCATGTTGTCCACGGCTCATGCCTGAATCAGAGCGCACAGCCTTTATCTCTTCACTGCCATGATGCCTAGTAATGACTCAAAGATCGGAACTATATCACACAGGCCTCGATTAACCAAATTGTAAAAAAGAAAAAAAAAATGTCTGCACACGTCTATGAGCCTTAACATACGGCCGTCAGTGACGTTAGAGTTGGCATTTTGGAACCAGATGCGTCTCCGAAGATTTAGAAGGCATTGAAACTGGGGAAAGGCTCCTGCTATTTATTTATTTATTTAGAAATATCCGCAATGTTTGACACAGTATGTGGCATTAATGTGGCTCCCTCACCTCACGGTTGTCTCCCCTGTGCGCCCGGACGAGCCTTGAGAACAGGGGAATTGTTGCATTTCAAGAAAGCAACAATCTCGAGTGGAAAGAAGCAGAAATACCGTTTTCCGTTGGACTGTCGCTGTCACCGTTCGATGAAATATTTTTTTTTCTCAGCCAGACATCTCGGTGGCATCCTCCTCCTTCGTTGCGACCATCATCTACTGTCCGTCACCTGCGCGGCCATCCAGAAGCTGAGCGAGGGACACACGCACGGTGCCGTCAAAGGCAAGGGTACGGCGGCCGCTTCTCCGCCGTCTTGCAGCCTCTCATGATCGTGGTTCGGCCGTTCGAGTTGCAGCAGAGCCGAGAAAGTCCCTCACCATCCCCGCCCCGAAAAGTCTATACCTTCGTCCGCAATGATAAGCCCAAATGTCCTGGTAGCGCGTCCTCTCTCTCTCTCTCTCTCTCTCTCTCTCTCCCCCTCTCTCTCTCTGTGTGAGTGGAGTATAGACTGGTGAGCTCCTCACGGCCTCCTCTCTTCCTCCAGCGGCCCCAAAGGGAGGAGGAGGAGGAGAGGGACAGACAGGAGGACGAATGGATGGATGGATGGATGGGAGACAAAAATGAAAGGGAGGGGACCAGATGTTTCTGAGGAATTCAGTGCAGAGTCTGCCTCTGTGTGATATAAATCGCGCCGCGTGCGAAATCGTTGCCTCTGCAGCTTGTGTGAACTGGAACGAGAGCTCGCTCGGTTCTGCAGCTGCAGCACATGACGCACGAAGCTCGCTCAACTTCCAGACGTAGGTCACGGATCGAGGCAGCGTCTCCCCCCCTGTTTACTTCACGGTGCTTCGGGCTACTCGGCCCTGCCCAGTTGGAGCGGACCTCTCCTTGTTCCAGTGCGTAAAATGGCCAGTTGGCGTTAGACGACGGGGGTGACGTGTGTCTGTGTACCCCGTGTTTCCACAGCTCTGCTTCAAGAATGCTTTGCTTATTATAGACAGGTGTGCGTGTGAATTTGTGAGGAGAAAATTAAGATGGGTGGGTGGGGGGTGGCATCATGCAGCTCTGGCAAAGACACAGCTGCAAGCCAAGCTGACAATGACTGCGCGCACACATGTAGGCGCGGGAGCATCGCGCGTCAATGTGTGTGCGTGCGTTTGTTAGGGAAGGTGGAGCGGGGTGGGGGTGGGGGGGGGCTATTCTTAGCAACAGACATTTGGAAATTAATGGAGAGAGAGAGAGATCACTCCTCCCTCCCACCCCGAAAAACGACTCGAGGATCTTCTTCCTCCTCCTCTCCTCTCCTCTTACTCTTCTCTCCTCCAAAACAGTGGCGCCTATTGAAGGTGCGACCAAACGCTTTTGCGCTATGACACAGGCACAACAAATATTTCCAGTGACAACACACACACTTGTGAGGTGTGTGCTCCACTTGTTCTACTCTCATCTCGGGAATCATTCAGTTTCAGTTTGAATACTTGTTTCATCTCTATCCAGCTTGGACAGAAAAAGCAAAATCTCCTGTTGGTTAGACAGAACGTCTCATATTCAGCGACTGCCATGAGTCAACAGTAACTACACGGTAAACACAGCGCACTGCTGCGGCGTTATGTGAGGCCCCCCGAAGGGGAATCGATCACGTCACAAGACAACATTTTCTTAATCTATTATGTGACCTAATTGAATGACTCCAGAAATAGCCGCCTCCGTGAATGGGAAATGATCAGACACTTACAAAGGGGTGTGCGGGTTTAAGGGTGACCGGGCGAACGTATTCACCTCAGCCAGAGATCCAGTCATGAGCGAAACCTTGCACGTGGGAACGCCAATCGATATCAGAGCGACCTTAAACGTCCATCCGATATGTCAGAACGGGATCGTTTGGCTTTTGTGTCCACTTAGGCATGGCTTCCGGCTGCGAGTGTGAGACCGACCCCACCACAAGGGCATAGGAGAAGACAAAATGTAATTCTCTGTCATCTATGTGGTTGGGTTGGTGGACAGATGTTTAAAACCGATTCGATGAGTTTAAAAGCAATGACAACTCAACTTATTATTATTATTATTATTTCATCACGTTGTAGTGAAAAGGACCAGCGGTTTCCTCAATGGCGAGGAGTTAATACATCTCTGTGAGAGATTGAGTCAGAACAGATCACATCACTGACATCACGGGTGAGTGTCTCACATCTCACCTCTTGTCATCATTTCAGCACCATGGACAGCACAGCGTCAGCACCAGGAATATAGTGGACACTGCCAGTTGAGACGTCTCACCTCTGAGTTAGAGAGCAGACAAGTTCTTTATTTTTACCTTCATTTTAACTCATGATCTGTAAAAGCATGAATATTCCCTCTGAGCTGAAGATTAGCAGCCCTCTGTCCAAACCTAGTATTTCCCATAACACAGCACAGCAGCAGCTCCAGGGCCAATGATGCATAAAACATTGCCCACAAGAACACACACACACTGTCTGTATAGATTCATGCTAAACACGGTGTACATGTTGAGTGTTCAGCTGAGTTAATAATCCATCATGATAGGTATCTTTGTCCTACAGCGGTGTCTTTGTGAGAGAGTAGTCTAACCTGCAGAAGACAGCAGCTAAAACCACCACTCCTGTGTCATTTGAGAGAAGAAGTTGTTATAACAGAAGTATTTAAAAATTAAAAAAACAGGCACCTGCACATGGGAATCTAAATTCATAATATGTTCAAAGAACAATGAGGCACACAGTGTTTGGCCAGGCATTATCCAATATCATGATATTAAATCTTTGAACGCAGCAGGTCTGACGTATTTCCTTTTCATCATAAAAGAACCTCTAAAATACAGCAATGCTCATGTCCTTTGATCAAAAATGTGGTATGTTGACAGTTGTTACTGTTACATTCTGAAATCTGTGAGGAGGCAGCTGTGATGACAACCACATGTTCCAAAATGAAGGCAATGACTCAGCACAGAACCAAACTTGAATTGAGAACAAATAAATGATCCCAACAACATTGAAAGGTATCTGCTATCGTTGTTTTATATAAGTCATTCAAGCGCCAAGACTGTTTCTCCGTCAGATGCTCTCATAGCGGTTGGCTGTGAGGCTGGAGCTCTGAGACGAGGATCTAAAAAGGAGTTTTGTGACTCAATGATTCATAAGGCTGAATAATTCAATGAGCTGGATGCATGTAGAGCACTCCGCCCCTGCTGAACTCGTTCCTCCACCGACCCATGGCAGACTTAGATTGGAACCTCCACAGGACTGTAGTTAACGATCACATGTAAGTTAATAACATATGAAAACAGGTCGAAACTGTTACTTTGCTGCATCAAAGACATCAACCTTTACATAACCGGAGTGAAAAGTGAAGGAGGTGAAGAAGTGCCCCACCATAGAAAACTGGGCCACATGCTCGAGTTGAAACAATATTTCATTTAGGTGTAATATGAGGCTGTCAAAAAGATGGCAAACACACTGCAGATTGATACAAGCCGTAAGAGATAATAACATGAACACACAGTATACTTATATATTAAATGATGTCATGCGGGTCAGGGAAGAACCCATCAGATTTTTGTGCAGATCGGGATCAATCAGAATATTTAGGGACCTGAAGTGTGTGAATGGAAGGGGCCTGCTGGGCCTCGACGGGGTTATTCGAGTCGTTGTACAGTAACAGCAGACAGGCTGCAAATGCAACTTCAATACCGACCGCTGCCAAGTATCTTTCTGGTGATTTAAATTGCATGATTCAACAGAAGGTATAACGGTGCCTCCAGGACAAAATGAGCGATGCAGTAGATGCAGTGAATCACAGAAGCCTTAAATGAGTGCACCAACTGGGAATTAGAATAAGAATCCAAAACATCATGGCTGGATGGACGTAATGCTGGGGGCAGCACCATGGCGTCCAACAATGAAATGGGCATCACATCGGTTGTGTGTGTGTGTTGGAGAAGGGGGGAGTGTGAGTTTTATTATGGATGCTCACTGACCGAGACCGACAGCAGCCTCTCAGATGGAGCACTAATAACCCTTGTGTACATGCAGCCGGTGTGTTTGGATGATCGTGCTGTATGTTTAGGCTCATGCTTAACTACATGCCCGTGAATATGGTGGATGTACCGCAAGGAATTATACACCAAAAAAAACCCCACTGTATATTTTCAGTCTCCTGAAATATGCACGATACATTTCGAAACGTCTTAATCTATTAACTCAGGCATGAACTGGGTAACTCAGCCGCTGCTTCACATGCATGATCTTCTCTGAGTGTCTCTCATTGCTCCCCTGGCAGTTATTTCTTTTCCTACATGAATTATCTGATACAGAAGGCAGGTCTCAGTCTCAGAGGCATCACTCTGCTTGCAAGTTTTCAAGACAAAGGGTTCACCTGGAAAGAAAGTAAATAAGATGGACCTGTCCTGAGTTGCAAGTAGGCCAATGGCTTTTTTTCTGCTGAAATCTCCAGTGAGGTTGGAGTCACTGCTTTATCAGCACTCAGCACTATGTTTTGCTCTTTTGCTTTTTTCATACTCCATTTCTTCAAGGTAAGTGATGTAAGTAGGTTTCTGCCTCTCACTGTGAGTGCACATAAGGATCCAGGGACATCTTTGTTCCATTGTCTCTGTATTTACTAAATTTTATTCTGTATTTATGATATCGCAATGTTATTTTAATAGAACGATTCACATTTCATACTTTCCCTTAATATACACAAAAACCATATCCATGCATAATGATATTAATAATTCAATTAAAATCCAGTTGCTAGACAAAAACACTTGATAATAAAACATGAATCCCTACAGTAATAATAATAATAATAATAATATATTTTCGAGTGTTATCCATTTACCAATTTTTAATTTTGATACATTTTGGATTTACTTTGAAGAGCTGTCCCCTAGCGTTCAGAGGGGAGAACTGCAACACCTGCATTTTCAACACTCCCTGTTGTTGCTTGACCCTGTGAGTGACTGTGTCCCAGAGCAATGAGAGCAGCAGAGCAAAGAAGGGTTGCACTCTTCTTTAGTGCACAAAGGCCTGCGAGGCTGCACACGATACTACACACTCATGCATGTGAGACACGGCTGCTGGATTAGCGGCAGCAAAAAAAAAAAATCTGTTCATTGTGGTCTTTTGCTTTCACAGATACGGATCACTAAAACATGACCCTCCCATGTGCTAAAGCACACAAAAAAAAAAACACATACATCAGAATCTGCTTTACATGTGTACACACAGGCTGGAAGGAATTTGACTGTTTGTTGCAGCAGTGCCCTCAATGTATGGACACATTCAGACATCTAGACGTCTAGAGATTAGGACAACAAAACAGAGTAAATACTACATACAATACAATATACACAGATGTAGGCAATGATGCAGCACTCCCGTTTGCCTGGTGACCCGGACACAATGGGTGACAGCCCACTTGTAAAATAGCAAATGTGGCCCAATTATCTCAGGGAGGTTCACTCATTATCTACTCACCTTTATGCAGATGAAGGTATGAGTCCACAAAGCACTTCAGATTCAGGGTCAAAAGGGGAAAAACGGCAAGTCAACACCACCTGTGGGAGGAATGACACTGTAAACACAAACCAAGCGCATAAATCAGAGCTGGCTTTACGTGTGCACACACAGGCTGGACAGAATCGGACTCCGTTCATTGTTTCAGTGCCCTCAATGTATGGACGAGGCATGTACGTCTAGAGAATAGGGCACGGCACTGTGTTGTTTGCTGAGGTTTACCTGTGTGGCCCAGGTCAAGCAAACAGGAGCCGCACAGGTGCCATGAGGTGGGTCACGCACACCACTGAACACACTTAAACAGCCGAATTATAGGTTTCAAAAGCGTCCACAGAGCGCTGTCATTTGAAGACTACACCTCCCACAATGCACTGCGCCTCCAACATGGCGCCTCCCGTAAGCGACTGACTTCTGTGAAGAAGACAACAACAACAACAAGAGCAACCGACAGGAAGGTGGAGAAGTGTGGCGTCGCGACTCGGCCACATCCCACACGGGAGGATGAAGCTGCTGTCGGTGCTCACGCGTCTCCACAAACCTCCCGCGGCCACCGGCGCTAGGCTCCGCTCCGGTGGCCGCGGAGGCCCGGTGGCTGCCGCCGGGGACGAGGAGGCTCTGATCCGGGGCTCCAGCCTGGAGCTGGTGCGCGGGCTCAGCTCGCAGGTGGAGGTGAGGGCGGCCTTCATCACCGCGGAGGAGGAGGGGGCTCTGCTGAAGGAGCTGGAGCCCGGACTCCGGAAGAAGCGATACGAGTTCAGCCACTGGGACGACGTGAGTTAGATGATACAAGACATGTTTCACACATGTCCATGTCCCTCACATGTCCCACGCGTGAGTATAGATGGCCAGTCATTCCTAATCCCCAATGAATCCAGACCCTTAAATAGTGGCTAAGATCCCAGGAAGAAGTTTATTTGTTCAAACTCGCAGCCCTCCGCTTGGTGGATGGTCCTCTCGACTTGTACAACCAGGGCCGGCCCTAGGATCTTGGTGGTCCTAAGCAAGATTTTGTGTGCAGCCCCAAAACACACACACTGATCATGTGGCTTTGATCCCTTTCCCTACATCCAGGCTATTCACGGCTACCGGGAGACGGAGCGTGAGCGCTGGGGGGAGGCGTGTGAGCAGATCTTGGGTCGTGTCCGGTCTACTGCGTTTTCGGAGGCTTGTTCGCTCCTAGGGCCCGTGCACGTTCTGGACCTGGACAAGACTGGCTACATCAAGCCGCACATAGACAGCGTCAAGGTAGCTCTCTCTGCTCTGAACCTGAAATGTTATTACCAGACAAGAAAACTGCTGGTCATGAATGTCTAAAGATTAAAAATATTTGTGTGGCAGCGACTATTATTACAGCTTTGCTCTTCCTGTGTGTGCTCAGTTTTGTGGCAGCACCATAGCTGGGTTGAGTCTTCTGTCGGACAGTGTCATGCGTTTGGTGAAGGAGGATGCCAAAGACCATTGGTTGGACCTTCTGTTGCCCCGACGCTCACTCTATATACTGAGGTTGAGTAAAGTTTGCACAAAATGCGATGATGTTTTTAGATTTGATATGAACTGCTTGACTTCCCCTGTCACGTGCAGTGAATGCAAAGTGCAAAGGGCAGTTGTTCAATAATTTGAAACACACCTTTAGGAAGAGCAGTGATGCTTATCATTCTGTTCTGTCGACATCCTTCCAGGGACCAGGCCCGGTATGACTTCACTCATGAAATCCTGAAAGATGAAGAGTCTGTGTTCAGTGGAGAGCGAGTTCCTCGGCAGCGTCGCATCTCTGTTATCTGTCGAAATCTTCCGGACTGACTCCACTTGGACACTCAAAACAGAGCACAACTGAATTTAAAGGAACTGAAGAACTATAGTCCTCCTCTAATGTTTGCTCTGGAGGAAAGGGTTTATTTTTCTATATTTACTGAGTAAACATGGAGAGAGGTAAGTCTGATCTTTAATAAGAAAGTGTAGGGCACAGGTGAATGACAGCATACTTCATGGATGATATTTAATTGATGAGAATGAGTAATAAGCCATAATGCACCTGTTCTACTTGTACACACCAGATCTCCAGAATTAAAAAAATAAATGTGATTGTTGAGGAGGTAGCAGACTTGAGATGTGAATATGAGATGACTTAATGCACAGCTGATGGATTCTGCTTTGGTCAAGCTTCATTAAACAGCTGGCAATAACCAGCAGTTTTACCACTGTCCCGTTTGTCCATCAGTACACCTGATGATTGACGTGTCATTCTCAGGCCTGTCTGGAAATCTGCCCATTTAATTTGTTTCCTCTTGTCAATGTCAAAGTCTCTCCATAAATGTTACTCTTCCATTACAATATAGATTCCACTACACTCCCCGCCATACTTTTTGTATATGGCACTAGTATTGGTCATTGTGTCATTTTCTCTGTTTCTCTGTTTTCTCTGATGGTGTGGGAGGAGTCAAAATAGAGTAATTTACCTTAGCCTCTATTAGTCAAAGTGGCAGTGAACCACTGAACAAAAGAAAAAAAAAAATGCAAGAGAGGACAAAGGAGACGTTTTCTTCTCTGACGCTCTTCATTGGTGCTCACTCTTCCTTCAGCTCTCGAACACACAGGTAAGGAACACGAAGACAGAAAATCTTAATCTGACATTTGTAAATACAAGGAGTTATGCAGGTTTATTTAATTATTAGACAGAGAGTATGTGGATTTGATAGATTTATGTCTATCTTTTTTTTCCCATTCATATTTGATGTGTTTTGTCTTTTAGGTCAAAATGTCATTGACTGCAAACTTAATTGTTAAAACTGACCTTATTGCTGAGTTACACAGCCGTCACAAAGTTGGATTTTAAACTTTTCCCCTGTGTCGCATGTGCAGATCTACAATTGGAATCAGACACTTTTTGTCTTTTTTGTCGTTTTGTTACTTTTAACTAACAAAAGCCCTGAGTGTTGCAATGCACTTGGCAGATAACCTCAAAGTCCATATCCTTTGTTGACACGGATTAATCTTCTTCTGTCATGAAGAAGCAAGAACAAACAGCTTCCTATTGTAATACGACTACGGTTGGCTTCAGAAGTGGTTGATCTCTTATCTTTCTGGTTTTTCCTGATGATATGAAAACCGTCTTCTTTTTAAATTCAGGGTTGCTCTACTCTGAGCACGCGTGCCGACCCCCTGGAGTTGTTTTGATAGAAAGCCACCCAAAGACAGCTCCGGTCTGAATAACTCTTTATTTGAGATTTTGAGATACATTTCCACCACAGTCCCCATAAGACAGCAGAGATAAGACGATGGCCTCAGAGACCAACGCACTGCCGACACGTGTCCTTGTGACTGGGGCATCAGGGTTGATCGGCCAAGCCATCGAGCATGTGGTGTTAAAAGAAGGTGGAAAACTCGACGGAGAGGAATGGTTCTTCATTTCCTCTAAGGATGCAGATCTCAGGTATGTTATTACTATCACCCTGGTGTGAGTATTGACCAGCCACCCCTGCTCTCAGTTATGTAGTGTAATATACATGTTGACTATCAAGTCTATCATACTATCAGTCATCAGTCCATACACTATTCTTTATCCCCGTTAATCAATCAATGAATTAATCAGTAACTCTAACAGCTCAAACCTGTACACGTAGGGTGCAGCCTAAATGATAAAACTGTGGTGTTAAAAGTGCGTAAATATGAACAGGGATGCTGGACAGACCAGGGCTGTGTTTGAGAAGTATCGTCCCACTCATGTCATCCATCTTGCTGCCAAAGTGGGAGGACTCTTTTTACACTTGAAGGAGAACCTGCAGTTTCTGGTGAGATAATGTTGACTAATGATCCAACGACCGCTCCCGTTTGTGCGGCTGTTGCAGCGGAGTCAAAGCTTGGTCAATGGGAAATAGCTACATCGGGGTTTAACGCTGATGCTCAGTCACTGACAGTCTGACGCCTTCACAGAGGGACAACTTAAAGATCGATGACAATGTCCTGCACACTGCCCATCAGATGGACGTCACCAAGGTCGTGTCTTGCCTGTCAAATTGTATCTTCCCTGACAAAACTACATATCCCATCGACGAGACCATGGTGAGCTTCTGTAACGGGCTTTAATCGCCTGGTGTCTTATTGTAGGAGTTAGCCACGTTGTCGGGTGCAGATTTAAAAGAACCTGACAGAATGAGTGAAAGTGGTGTTTTTACTATGATTTTCCACTCTTCAAGGTCCACAACGGGCCACCGCATGAATCCAACTTTGGGTACGCCTATGCTAAAAGAATGATAGACATTCAAAACAGGTAATAGGCTAATCTAATCTATCTGTCTATTGTGCTGGTTAAAATGTATGTTTAACAGCTGGTGCACAGAAACTGTTGCACCTGCAGAGTATAAGTCAATAAAAGTGAAAGTCAGATGTCATTTACTTCCCTCTTGTCAGACTTTCCAGTTTAATATTTGACCTCAGAACAAACAAGTCAAAATTTCAACTGGTCTGAAAAAAGGGAAGTAAATAACTTCTGACATTCCCCTTCAACTGAACTCATGTCTGACTCGCGTGTGCGTGTGTTTTGACAGGGCATACTTTCGGCAGCATGGACGCTGTTACACGTCAGTGGTTCCGACCAATGTGTTCGGGCCCCATGACAACTACACTGCAGAGAATGGCCACGTGCTGTCTGCCGTCATTGGCAAGACATACAAAGCCAAACGTGAGAAACACTTGCCTTCACTGATCTGTCCTGATTCACACGCGCACACGCAGGTGAAAGAGTAGATTTTCTCCTCTGTCTCTCCCAGTGGAAGGAACTCCGGCGAATGTGTGTGGCACTGGAAATGCTCGGAGGCAGTTCACCTATTCTCTGGTAAAGTATCCGTATGCTGGAAGCTGCCGCGTGAACGAACAGAACAACGTCTTGACGACAAAATCTGGACAAGACGCCAAACACGCTATAACACATTGAATGAGAAGGTCCTGTGGTTTGTGTTTATTCTCAGGACCTGGCTCGTGTAATGATTTGGGTCATGAGAGAATATAAAGAGATTGAGCCACTCATCATCTCTGGTGAGTGCGGCGGTGCGCTCACCCTTCACGTGCATGTACAATGTGCCGGTGTTGCAAGTGGGAGTAGATATGTGAGAGAAATTGTTGTTCTTGTTGGTTTGATTGCCAACTTGGCATCCTCTTTATAGCTGCATTGCCTCCACCCACTTTACTTGACTTCATCATTATCATTCTCACCCTAAGTGAGATTCTCTTTCCTACTTCATTTTATTTTGTTGTTGCTGTTCGTCTTCCTCTGTAAGCCGTGAGAGAAATTCACTTTCGACTGTTGGTTTTATTACAGTGGGGGCAGAGGAGGAGATAGCCATAAAAGAGGCTGTGGAGATGATTGCAGAGTGTTTGGACTTCAAAGGCAAAATAAATGTATCCTTCAAACACGAACAACCGGTGGCCCACCTCCATCCGGCCCAATTTAGTTTCATTATGACATGTCAGTCAAACTGTTCAGTGGAGCCAGGTTATGCTACAAACACTGTTACCGCCTGGGTGCACCTTGACTCTTCTCTTCAGTATGACACCACCATGTCTGATGGCCAGATAAGGAAGACGGCCACCACTGCCAAGCTGCAACGCTATCTCCCCGACTTCACCTTCACACCTGTTAAAGAAGGTCAGAGTCATGTTACTGATATCTAACTGAATAATTTTGCGTTTGTGTGTGTGTGTGTGTGGGTGGGTGTTTGCTGACATCTAGTGGTGAAGTTGCGTGGTACAGCTGAATACTCCCCATCTCACCCGCCCCTTTAGAATGAGGCAGAGAATAGAAATGGCCTATTCTCGGATTAAAAATAAAAAAAACCCAATTCTTATGATTTAGACGAATAAAAAAACATGACTTACACACGGGACCTTTAAGACAACTTATGCCATTTAACAATCAGTGATGCTAACCTGTCCTTGTTTCTGTCTCTCCAGCTATAAAGTTGACCTGCGACTGGTTTGTGGCCAACTACGACGTTGCCAAAAAATGACGCGTCCAAGTACTAAGTTGACCGTTGACCAACACATCTATTCACCTTTTTCATAATTGGTTTACTGTCACATGGAATCTTATGCCTATTCAGTGAATCCAGTGAATCCATCACTCATCAGCTCGGCATGTTTTTTACACATACAAGGAATTTGACTCAATGTTTTACGTCAATGCACAGAAACAGATAAATAAACAAACAAAAAAACAAAACTAGAGAAGCAAACATTTAACTGTTATTTACATCGATTCAAAATGATTTCGTGGGAGCTAGAAGAATTGGGACCAGTGTGTAATCAAAAAAATTAGGACCAACTTCATGTCTTATAACTTACTTAAACTTTAAAGGTTTCATAATTTCAAATCAATATTTTGCATGAGGGGCATTTGATTTATATGAAAATTAGAGGCGGTTGATTGTTCCTCTCTTAATCTTCCTTAAGTTAGTCAATGGAGATGTGTGAGTCTTTCTCATGTTGTTACGCAATAATAATAAATAACGCAATAAAGAATATTCAAACAATGCTGTTGTTTGGAATTAATGTTGAAAAAAATCGACATGGCCATAACACAACAGATAGCACATCACCAGAATTATCAGATACTGCAACAACCAAATTAGGAATGAAAATCTGAAAATTAGTATTTCCATATGGTGCCCCTGAGATGGAAGCCTCAGATATGGTATGGGTGTTGCAGTGCAGGGTCATTTTACTTGGAAAGGCCTGGCTTCAAGGTACCCTCTCATGTTTGCTACCTTAAAAACACAAATCCTGGTTTGAGACCTGTAACTGATTTACATGCAGCCTTTTCCATTAAGTCACAGCTTTACAAGACAAATGGCGATGACAGTGAAAGCTTGAACTCCTGAGGCGCTTCACTATTTGCATTCATGGTAAATACAATACAGATTGCCTTCCACAGAGCTCATATACTGTATTCCTGTCGATTTTCCCACCTTAACTCAACAGACTATGACACGTCACTTTCCAGCTAATGCAAAAACACATTTACACCCACTGAGAAATAGTGACTTCAACAGCAAGAAGGAGTTCTGGGCCTGACACGGGCTCTTATCAAAGTGTCATGACGAATTTTATTTAGTTTGACAAAATCAGTTTCTGGCTGTCTGTAACATAACTTAACCAACCATCACTAGTAGCTCTGTGCCTGTATTCAAACAAGTCCCCTGTGACTTTTGCTGTACCTAAAGCTTTCCCACTTCTACTTAGTGTATTTGCATCTGTGTCTTTTGCATCGGTTCCAAACCTTGTAAAAACCATTTTTGGCTGCAGTGCAAATTTCTTAAATCTACATAGAGGTAGCTTTGAGAGCGATAAGGGCTGTTTGACAGAGAGGGACCAGCCACGATGAACTGCTGCGCCTTCATACTTCTCTCAGGTACGTTTATACATTTTCTACACAGATAATTAGAATGAACTCCGTTTTCCACTTGAATTGGTTTCTAACGTGATCTGATGCACACAATGTGTTTAAGGTTATAATGTCAGTGTTCAGCTCATCTGGTGTAAAACATGTATCCGGAGCCCGTCACGCAGCTTCTCTCTGACCGGGCCGTGGCAAAAACACTGATGTCTTTTGTTTGGTCGTTTTCATTGTCTGCTGTTTGTTAAAGTTGAGACCGAATTTATTTTATCGTCATAATTAATGCAATGTATTTATTGTCCTTTGTTAGATTACCAGACAGACATCATCTTCATTTCAGTTATTGGACGATGACGTATACAAATGTGCCCCGTGTATCTGACATATGTTTAGACTTTTTAAAACCATCTGACGTCAGTTTGCAGAAACACCTTTCTCCTCTTTGTCTTTGTGCTTAACAGGTTCAGTCCTCACCCTCGTGCACTGTAGATTACCCACCGGTATGACTGATATTTAAATTGTAAACATCACATTCCTCCAGTGGAAATAACAGTCATATTTGTGTTTGTTGTTTATCACACTTGCACATTCTCCTATGTGTTGTCCCCCATAGGTTCTTGTGACAGCTACACCAACATAACTGACCCATGGCGCAATATATTATTTAAATCGAGCTCCTTCCCTGGCTTCCCAAATAACGACGTTGAACTTGTCAATAAGTGGTGGCGCTTCACTGGGATTGGTGGAGACAGAGTTATTAAGTCATGCCACGCTGCCACTGCCGGGGGAGCCCAATATCCTTCTCATGTCCCATTTGCTTATCCAACAACGGAGTTTGGAACTTCAAAAGGGACTGCATATGCTAATACTGGAGCCTGTAATCAGTATTCCATCACCATGAATGTGGTGCTCTGTCCTGGGGGATTCTACATCTACAAACCAGAAAATCACCCATATAGCAATATGGGATATGTAACCTGTAAGAACTGATTCTGTTTTGTATTGACCCATGTGTTGCCTCCCCGTCAGTATATTTACTGTGTGTGTGCGTGTGTGTGTTGCCTCTGTTTAGATCATTACCAGTGTAACCATGACTCCTGTGGAACTCTTGCTGAGTGTGGTTCTGGGGGGGGTTGCACTTGCGTTCTTGGGTATAGAATCCCCCCTGGACACCGACCCACTGGAGATTCGTACGGCTGTGTTGGTAAGTGCATATTTTAAAATTTATACTGGAGGGCGCGTACTACACTTCCCATCTGAAACCGCCGGTCTGCAACATCTCTCGGCAGACATTGATGAGTGTGTGAAGGCTGCAGGACTTTGTGGCCCTTCCTCCAGTTGCACCAACAACCCTGGATCATACGCCTGTTCCTGTGTGAAAGGATACGCTGCCACAAACACGACATCACCACCTGGAAAAACCAATGAATGCATAGGTAGGAGACTGTCCTACCTCCTGTTTCAATTGACAGCGTCTTTCTCTTGAGCTGCTGCGGCATCGTTGCCTTATGCACGACTTTTTTTTCTTTATAGATATTGACGAGTGTCTTGACGACATCTGTGGAGACCATGGGACCTGCGCCAACAAACCGGGAACCTTTGCGTGTAAATGCAACAAAGGCTACATAGTGGAACTGGAAGCAGATCCAGTTTGCCAAGGTGTGTTTATAGTCATGTTCCAGTTGAGCGTGCAACAATTGCCTGGCAGGGACACGATAGAGACAGTGTTTGTTTTTTTAAAACCTGCTTATATGGGGTATTTGTGGTGGAAAGGAGGTACTTGATATGTGATACCTCAATCAAGAGTATCAAAGTCAGCAAGAATCTGGACTGAAAAACACTTTATCTCAGCACAGTCTTATGTTTGCAGATGTTGTTGGACAATTCTTATCCCAGTGCTTTTGTTTTGGCATAAATCCACATCGTAGACATGAGACTTTTCCCGACTGCTCCCTCCTCAGATTTTGACGAATGTTTCAACTCCACCGTCTGCGGCCCTGAGTCGATTTGCACCAACGTGCCCGGCTCTCATTCCTGCGCGTGCAATACAGGCTTTGCACCGACTCATCCGGAGCACGAGCCCAATGAGACCAACATCTGTATTGGTATTTGGAGTCAGCTGGGGAAACTACAAAATCAGCCGTCAGCTTTTTTCAAGAGTCGACGATGAAATTTCACATTTGGTCGTTTGATTTGCGTTCGGCAGATATTGACGAGTGCGTCCAGTACGTTGCCATCTGTGGTCCATATTCCAACTGCTCCAACACCATCGGATCTCACCTCTGTGCCTGCTTCAGTGGGTTTCGGCTAGTTGTCGACCCCAGTGCAATAGCCAGCCAATCGAACCCATGCACAGGTGTGTATGTGCGTGCACTATAGACCTCTGGGACAAATGATCTTCATTTTACTTCCATGGGCATGTTTTTTCTCTCTCTCTCTCTCTCTATAGACATAGATGAGTGCAGTGAGACACCAGGAATATGTGGAAGACAAACTATATGCACTAATGTACCTGGAACCTTCTATTGCTCCTGTCCAGAAGGATTCTACCCATCCACGGGAATTGTGTGGACACTGGGCATTTCGTTTTGTAAAAGTAAGCTTTGGAAAGACAAGTCCTGATGTGGTCAAGCACCATTGTTTCATTTGAATTTTCTCCTGCACCGACTCCACAGGTATTCAGAAGATTCTGGACGAGCTGAACGTCACAGAGGTGAATATGGCAGCAGTGGCATTGCCGTAGAAATAATTTTCTTGTACTTGTAACATTGAATATGACACTTTTTGTTCTGGCGGCAGGGACAGTCCAAAGAAAGAGCTTTTCTTGACAACATGGAGCAACAACTGAAAGAAAATTCGGGCATGGTCTTACCAGGACCGGTAAGCAGAAAACTTCATGATATTTTCTATGCTCTAGTTTCCTGTATGAGCTTCATTCTAGTAAGATAGCCTGGTTATTCAATAAACTGCAGTTGAGGTTGTCTGAATTAATGCAAAGTGCGTTTACCTTTTGCTCCGCCTCTCTCTTGTACTCCCCCTGCAGACCGTGGCAAACAGCTTCTCAGCATCTATGGTACAAGTTCAACAAATACTGTCACTTTTTCGTGCGATAACATCAGCCAGCTGAGCGATTCGCACCAATATTCGTCTTGTTAAAGGAGGTGTCGCGTGTTGGACCACGTGCCAGGTCGTTCAAAGTGAGCAGTGAAGGCGATGGGGAGACCGGCAGCATGATCCTGGCCATCTCAGACCGCTTAGTGACGGGGATGGTGACTCCAGGACAGAACCAATCCAAGACCATCGTGAGGAGCTCAACACTGGGTAAGATCAACTCGGCTGCATTGACTGCAGACACTTGATGTGTGTGTGTGTGTGTACTCAGAGGATTTTAATTCAAACTGTTGTTACATCAATGTGTGTGTGTGTGTGTGTGTGTGTTCAAGACTTAAATCTTGAAACTATTGGACCCGGAAACAGCCATGGAGAGAACTCTCTTCTCTCAGCCAATGGAAACACCATGCAGATCAACCTGGAAGGACTCGCCAGGAACAACAATGGTGAGCGAACATGCAGGAAAAAAAAAAACAAAAAAATTGCAAAAAGCTGATTGTCATTTGCCCAGCTCTCTCTGGGGGCAATGCTAACTCATAGTAAAAGTCCTGTACGCTAGATTTTGCTGAAACAAGTTGTGTAAGAGCTGATATGTCCACTGTGTTTGAATTCCCAGATTCGGCGGCGGCTGCCTTCATGACGCTCCAGGGGATGGAGAGTCTCCTCAGTCATCAATACTTCAAAACCGAGAATAGGACAGAGATGTACTCTGACGTCATCACAGCCATCCTGCCCCTAATGAACAACACCAACCTCACAGAGCCCGTCAATTTTACCATCCATCACAAGAAGGAGCTCCCCAGCTCGGTGCGTGAGGCTGGTTTGGTGACCTGTGTGTACTGGGAGGACAAAACAAAGGAGAAGAGGTCTATCCGGTGGTCAGAGGACGGCTGCTGGACTGCACACACTAACGAAAACTACACAGTGTGCACCTGCTCCCATCTCTCCACATTTGCCCTCATCCTGCAGATTGCAGAGGTATTTCATCCACTGGCCTGTGAATGTGAATTCTCAATTGTATCTCAAGCGTTGGCCTGCGCGTCGTCTCCTTTCAGCCCCCACCCGAGGATGACTTCTTAGAGTGGCTGAACCGGCTGTGTGTGATCATCGGACTGTTCTTCTTTGCGCTCGCCATCCTCACCTTCCTGCTGTGCAGCTGGAACCCCAAGATCAACAACACCGCCCGCCTTCACCTCTGCCTCAGCCTCGCCCTGTCTCACCTCCTGATGCTGTGGAACGACAGATACCTGGAAGAGGAGGTACAGAAAGATTCAGGAGCAGATGCCGAGCAAAGGGATGTGACAACTCGTGTATCAGACGAAATGTATTCATTCCGAGGTTCCCTCTGTTGTGCGCCCGCAGCTGGCCTGCACCGTCATGGCCGGCCTGCTCCACTTCCTGATCGTGGCGAGTTTTGTGTGGATGCTGCTGGAGGCGCTGCAGCTCTACCTGCTGGTCCGCAGGCTCTCTAAGGTGCAGGTGATCCAGAGAGATGGCCTCCCCAGGCCCCTCCTCTACCTGATCGGCTACGGTGTTCCATTCGTCATCGTGGGTGTGTCCGCACTCGTGTTCTCCGACGGATATGGAGCTACTGAGGCAGAGATGTGAGTAGCATGAACAGCGACGGACTGCGTGGTTGTGAGCATCGCTTTGCATTTTAAAATGGATTGTCCGTTGTGCAGGTGCTGGCTGTCGCAGGAACGCCACTTCAACTGGGCTTTGACAGGGCCAGTGATCACTGTTCTGTTTGTGAGTCTGCTGTCCGTGTGTTTTAATATCATCAGCGAAGGATCATTGGCCACTCATTGGTCACTGTTTCTCCCCCCCGCTAGTTTAACTGCATCTTGTTCTGCGCTACTTTGTGGAGTCTGCGACCCACCTTGGCCAACATGAAGAGTGATATCTCGCAGTCTAAAGACACAAGGTGAGTGGGAGTTTGCTTTTCCTCTCACGCACAAAGGTAAAGAATTTCGAATGTTAAATTTCAAAAAGACAGTGTTGGAGCACTGTGCTGACTTTGTATTTGTTTCGTTCGCAGACTGATTGTGTTCAAGATCCTGGCTCAGTTTGTCATCCTGGGCTGCACCTGGATTCTGGGCCTGTACCAGTCAAATCTTTTCTTCCAGGTCCTCTTCATACTCCTTAACTCCCAGCAGGGCACCTTCCTCTACATCGTCCACTGCCTGCTCAATAAGGAGGTAGCATCACTCTCTGACTGCTGTTATTTTTCCTACGCCGCCGCCACTAACGATGGCAGCAGTTACGACAACACGCGACTCTTTGTTTTCTCTAGGTTAGGGAGGAATACATAAAATGGCTGACTTGTTCTTTCAATAAGCCCCGAGAAGCGGGATCTGTGGTGAGCTGCATTCTGGATTCTATCCAAAGCACCAGACGGAAAAACTTGTGTTGCATGAATGTCACCTCTAGACTGACGAGGTCTTCATTATATTTTTCAACAGAAAGATGCTCCATCAGTGTCCGAGGACATGGACAAGGCTGAAGAATAAAGAGGCTAATGGAGATTGAACAGGTTTGACTAAAGGAAGATGGAAGACAAATGAAAACCTTTTATGTTTATGTGATGGTTCTTGCATGATGGGCACACAGTGTTTGTGTGAACTGGTTTGTGTGCTTTGTCCGTGCTTTTTTTCTGAGTCCATAATAAATGTCTGCTGCAGTTAGAGCTGCCCTTGCTAAAATAGCCACAGAAAATACAATTTTAGCTGTCTCTAACCACATCACTGCCCACACCCTCAGGTGGTCACTGCAATCCCATCTCTGTTGTTTCTCCACTGTCCCATTTGCATTGTGTTTGCATGAGGGCTGTAGGAGCTTTGGGAATGTCGAACTTTGCAAGACAAATTCAAAAGGTAAGACAAGGGTGTCCTCTCTCATTTACATCATATTAACATCTCACACAGAATTACAGAATTCACACAAACACAAATTTAACAAATAGACTGGGGACGGAGTGTGAGGAAAAGCTCAACTGAACTTCTTTGTGTGTCTCCATCAGACAGATGTGTGTAATACTGAACTAAATCTGCCTTTAAAATATTATGCACTTCACATTTCACAAAGGTCCCTTTTTAATATTTCTTATTAAAAATGAGGGGGATAAAAATGAGTTAATCAACGTATCTATCACATGGAATGACGGCTCAGTTACTGACGACCACTTTCCCCTAACCTCTGGGGGGCAGAGGTCGCCTGTCTTAGCCTCTCAGAGGATAACTAGCTTCTAATTAGCTTCCTCTGCAAAACCACGTGGAATGACTGAGACGAACACCTCGAGCTGCATTTAACCATTTAACTCGTCTTTCCTTGCAGAATTTAAATTTGGGATTCAAATTCCAAACTTGACATGTTTTCTGAATCTGGCGCAGTTCTCTCTGATGCCTACTAGATGGCAGCAGCGGGCCATGGTTCACTGCTTTCTGTGACAGCTTCGACATTTTCCTTTCATTTGAATTTGATGACATTTAACCCTGGGAAATCTGCACAATGTTTTCATAAACTTGTGAGTAATTACAGGTTGGTTAGTTTCTCTGATCAGCTTTCTGTTGTTATGGTTGCTGCTGTTACCCACACTCCCCAGCTTGGCCCTCTCAGTGTGCTGCATGTATGTACACACTCACTCTCTGACAGAACATATATCACATCATGGACGTGGCGTCATCGCTCTTAATACTCTGTTTCTACTAATTCTGATGTGGCACTGCTGCTAATTCCGCCTGGGATGTGGTTCAGGGTTGATGGATAATATTTCTTCATTGTTTGCCAAATGATCTCAGAGCATCTCTAACAACCTACAGACGTGCAAATTAGTTCCATAAATCCAGAATGTGCTCATCTCTGCCGAGCCGGAGCCACGAGAGGCAATAATGTTAATGGGCTGGGAGCGTGGCTGCGTGAGCAAACAATGTCAAGACAGATTTTAAAGTCTGAAAAAAATGTGAGAGGCACTCGTGCTCACTCCGCTCTGACATGGTATCCAAGCTACAGCTGCCTGCGAGGGAGGGAGAGAGAAAAGAGAAGAGAGAGAGAGAAAAAAAGTGCCGCTCAGGGTTAGCGTCTGTGTCTTTGCTTCTCTTCCTTCCCATTGCTCCTCTTCTCAATACTATCACTTGGTTACCATGGAAACACTGTTGCAGCGCTCAAGTCGTGAGGCCAGACGGCTGAGACGAGGGTCTGGTAAACAGTCCTGCGAATCCGGGCGGAATTTGTTGGACACACGTCAGAGTTTGTCAAATTGTGTCGACATCAGACAAAGGTCATGAGTACCAGGGAAGGGGGGGGGGGGGGGGGGGGGGGGGGGGGGGGGGGGGGGGCACAGGATGGAGCTGAGATGGCAGCTGTGACAACAAGTAAGATAACCCGGGCCACTGACTGCAGCCCAACCCAATCATATAGCGAAAGAAAATCTATAGGTGATGAAATGATGAAACATAATTGAATTACCAGTCAGACTGGTAGAATTTGATGGTATATTGTGCCTCTTGGTCGAGCAGCTATTTCCCTGCCTGTTATCATCAGGATAAGCTTTTATTCATTGCACCCATTGTCTATGTGACGAGTCCAAGCCCCCCTGAGACTCAAAAAGCAGCACAGCTAATGTGTGGAGGCGGAGACTGTGGATGAAGAGAGTTAATATGTAATGTGTGGAACATTATCCTGTGAGAGAGTCAGTGCAAAAACCTTTGGTTTACTGTTCCATGCCGATCTGTGCTGCCCTTTAAACCAAGTTAATTAAGAGTAGGTGGGTGCGTGAGTCATTTTCAGACTGGAATTACAGACAAAGACTGATGTGAATTATTCTGATTAATACACTGAGGCTCGTCATGTGATCCAACAGTGTGTTTCCCCCTGTTGGGCTTTAAAAAAGAGAAGGCACAGCTAAGCGTGAATCCATACAGGTTTACTTTTCCAGGATGTCTGTAGAAGAGAAGCGAGCGCTGCTCTGTAAGTACTGCAGCAGAGTGCATACCACCAGCAGCTCCCCTTAAACGCAATCAAGCTGCACCAAACTGCACACACTCAGAGATACAGCTTCCCCGAATGTGCCTGAGCCACAAATTTCTCTTTGGGAAAATGGTGGGAATGTCCAATCAGCACCAAGATTTCATGGTTCCCCTCTGACCCATCCAATTTTTGTGGGCAATCCACCTATTTGTTTGTGTTCATGTGCGTAAAACATACAAAACAACAAACGGGTGAAAACATAACCTCCCAACTGGACATAATGCTGACAACCTGTCTTCTCCTCACAGTAATGCCTCACAAGTGGGGATCCAAAGTGAAAGTCCTTGGCAGCAACTTGAGAATGTAAGAGCAGCTATTTATTGTTTGGCTGTCGGGAAAAGTGTCATTTGAATCAAAGTGGCTTCGCTTGTGAGGATGGATATAGAAGAAATATCTGAATATGACAGCCGGATGAGGCTGCAGTGACGATGCAAGCAGACAGGACGGCCGCTTCTGGTCCCATCAGACAATTGACACCAGGCTGAAAAAAAAACAACAAAAAAAAACCCTTGCACTTTAGTAAGAAGAAAAAGTGACGCTTCTGAAATATAAGCTATTTTCCTAAGCTTCGTAATGGCCCAGCGGCTGACAGGGTCTAAAAGTGACCTGTCACTCCGCCCTGGTGTCCGCCCATGAGCTGGAGAGACATGATGTCGAGGTGGTGGAGACATTCTGATCAATTTCTGTGGAAAAACATACGACATATAATGCAAAATAGATTTCAACATATTTCTAAACATATCAAATCTATCTAACGTATCAAAGTTAATAATGTGATTTTTTTTTTTTTTTTATAAATTTGCCGTTTCCTTCTCTGTTCACTTTCTTTTTCCAAACAAGTGTTCTGAGCTCTTACACCCCCCCCCCACCCATCCATCCACCCGCCCGCCCAGCTCACCCTGTCAGCTCGAGGCCATTAGGTGGATCAGATGTTCAAAAGGTGAAGATCTGACAAAAACTTCCAGGCCCAACTAATGACAGGTGAGTCAGGGAATGAAACCTCTCCCTCAGTGTGATTCTTGTCTTCTGCTTCTGTTTTCTTTTTTCAAACGGCTAGTTTCCCTCGCATTCAGCCAATAATTGCAGTCTCGGGATGTTTGCAGATCAAACCTGAAAACATCAAGTCTAAACAGGATTATGAGTGTGGGAGTTTCTCAATTAGACATTTGAGACACTGGTTTATATCATTGGGAAGTAATTAAACATTTGACTCAAGCAAAAATCAGATAAACAGACAAAAATGTTGTGGGAAACGATTGCTGTTGATCATTTCAGTGGACACCATGTTGCTCACAGCAGGTCAAATCACAGGCGTTAACTTCAGAAGCTCATCAAACACAACATGTCCTCTCAGAGCAGCAACAAATGGGATACGCATCATGCCAGGACCTGCCACTGTGCTATTGCTTAACATTACAGCCACAGATAATGAGAAAATATTAATGACAGGCTCTGCACCGCGGCAGTCTCTCGGAACTAATAGACCTTCGCTAACAGAGAAAGAAGATGAAGATGAAGAGGGGGCGAGGTAATGAGATGAAATATACACGTGTGTTCGCATGTGTCTGGGTTGCACGTGCTTATTTGGTTGAGTAAGATGAGGAGATTGGAAAAAAAAAGACGGGGGAGAGAGAAATGAGGAGGGGAAGTGTGTTAATTGAGGATGATCACACCTTCAACATATTTCTCCGTGTGAAACAGGCAGAATGAAACCTCCCTGCCGCCCACACATGCAGATCCTCACCAGCGGAGGCCTTGTCCTCCCCAGACGCACTGTTTTCCCTCAGCTTGTTTCTGTCACCTCTTTGCTGCCACCTTTAAGTTAAGGACATTGCTCCATCAAGGCATGGGTAGACTCCCAGAAGGGGTTGGTGTCGGGATAGGGGAAGAAGTGAAGGCCGGGAGATGAAGAGATAACCAACCACTAGGAGGCAGATCAAGCCCTGTCTGTGCTTGGTGGGGTGGCATCAGTCTGAAACCATTCTTCTAGGATCTGGAGGAGGCCCTGTGCTCTTTCAGTGGGCCTCCGAGGCCTGTCGTCAGCTTTCGCCTCAATAACAACAAGGACACATCCCACAAGGGGTTGGGCTCTTCTGGCTCTTCTGCTACGAGAAGAAGGGGAGCCGAAGCTGGCGGCCAGTGTCAGAAGGAATCTGTTCCCCAAGCGAGACAAGTTCACTCTTTCAAGTACCAGAGGAGGGAGGGATTGCCCTTGGCTCTGACCGAAGAGCCCTCTAGTGCCCGGAGTCAATGAAAGGCAGGGATCACAAGATGGCTCCTGTCCCTTCGTGCTGCTACGTTCAGTGAAAGTGGAACACACGAGCTGACGTCCTGCGCAGAGAAAGATGATGGGAAATTTGACTTTTATTGAAATCCACGCACATGCGGGTGTTGCGTCTCCTCCACCTTCCGGGGGCCATTTTACCTTCAGAACCCAATGCTCAGATTGAATTATTATTGATTATGGAAATACATTAGAATACATTTGTTTTCGTGTACAGCGGTGGATGGAGGTGAAGCCTCAACCTGCAGGTATTTACTCCACTGGAAAAGAAGCCTGGTGTATGGGCAGATGCTCACTGCAGCTCAACTATATTACTCCAGAGGTCTCTGCATCCTCCACCTCTCTCTCTCCCTCCCTCTCTCTCTCTCTCTCTCTCTCTCTCTCTCTCTCTCTCTCAGTCATCGTCTCCCGCCGTGCTGCTGCTGAGCCTGCGACGTTCGCTGTGGATGACAAAAAGCGTATTCCTCTCTGCTTCAGCCAAAAAATACGCATAGTTCAGGAAGGGAAAGGCGCGAAGGTAATGTATTGAGATGCAGTTTTTCTACATGTTTTACTGTATGGTGATAGTGAGGTTATTATTCCCTGCAGCCTCAGTGTGATAAATGAAATGCGATGGATGCAGGGATGGCAGACCGAGCGTGCACCTGCACTACAGACTCCAGCGCTCTGCTGGGCTGAGTCCTGGTGGTGCAACAGAAGCTCATATGTTTGATTCTGCGAGGTGGGCATGAGATTATGTTTTTCCTTCGGGGGTCTGACCGAGCTGCGATTTTATTTGTGTATATATTTTTTTAATTGCATTGCCTCGTGCTGTTTAGTCTGCACCCTCCTTCTCTCGCAGTAGTTGCCGCACGCTGCAGCATGTTCGGGGTTTAACACAGATGCAGCTCAGACATGTTGCCGTGGATCGAAAGTGTCACATGAAGTCAGGCTGGTTGGTGCTCACGCTGCGGATGGACGGGCAGAGTGCGCGCCATAGACAGATGTGCGAGAAGGGATTTAGCGTCGAGGGAGGAATCACGCAGACAGGGGATAAAGCTGCGTGTGTGTGTGTGGTGAGGGTGAATGGCCCAGCTTTCCAGCATGTTGATTACCCT
Source organism: Pseudorhombus dupliciocellatus (assembly GCA_016785235.1). Lineage (NCBI taxonomy): Eukaryota > Metazoa > Chordata > Actinopteri > Pleuronectiformes > Paralichthyidae > Pseudorhombus > Pseudorhombus dupliciocellatus. Next base: position 212,026 of record JAFBJW010000128.1, on the reverse strand, counting down.
GTCGCACACTATACCTGCATTGAAAAGATGACTTCAGCTTTCCTGTGCGTGGTGTGATGGAGAGAGAGAGAGAGAGAGAGAGAGAGAGAGAGAGAGATCAGCAACAGTGTCCGACTGCTGACCGATATGGACCACACACACACACACACAGTCGTGCAGGGGACGAATCACTCAGCATCACTCTACATGTTAATCTGTCACCGCGCTGGTTTCCCGAGCATCTGCGCCGCACAGTTGGATCCCCGCACGGCTCCACGGACTCAGCGCGTCCGCGTCCTGAGACGCAGCGCGCGGCGGACGGAGCGCAGTGGACAGCGCATTGTGCTGACCGTGCGTAAAAATCTTTGGTATCCTTTGGGATCCTGTGAGCGCCACATGTTGGTGGGTCTGCTTGACAAGTGTTTGCCCAGGCATGTTGTGCACGCGTGATCTAAATGCAGGCAACGGTTTTCCTGCCCGCTGTGATTGGAGAATGACCGCAGCATGTCTCACTGGAGGACTCAGGGACTCTGCATGGGGGTGTTTGGCAGCTAATGATGGCAGTGCTGTGGGTATTTCACGGGTTTGTTTACACGGTGTTTAACTTGAAGGTAACGACAGTATCATACAGTACATGTTTTGACAAAACGTATGGGAAATGACAGATTGAATTGTCTAATAAGATAAAACTCCCATGATTCCGTGTTGAGGAACATACGGAAGGGAAACAGGCAATAGAATCAAAATAAATAATAGCAATATTAATAATTTCCAGTAATTTGTATGCAGGTGTATTTGAATAGAGCATATACTGTATTTGTGCATGAGTATAAGAAGAACTATAGAGGCTATATGTGTGTATTTGTATGTACTTGAGTCAATATGAATCCACCATGAGGTACTAAAATACATAAAGAGGTAAAACACAATAAGTCTCATTAAGTATCCTGTTCCAGTCCATTGATGCTGGTGTTAAACTGAAGTGAATGGATCCCAGTAAGACAGAACTGTTTCTTTAGAGGCTGATCAATAGTTAATAAGTGCTGCATCAGGTGGGGCTCTGAACGACAGAGGGGTATATCAGTTTGATAAGTAGGTGGCTTCCTTCATATGCAGTGTAGTAAATTTGCTCTCGCTCCGATCAATAAGGAAAACCTCTCCCAGCGCCTTCACCATCCCTGCCGAAGCCTGAGCCCCATCGATCATACGACACACCCACTCTAGTTATGGGAGGGGGGACCCAAAGGGAATACATGCCATGCTATGCTACGCCCCTTCAGTATTCCCCCTTTTTATTACACATCGTTGTTTTTTTTTCCTCACATCGCTTCATTACTTCTCCTCACGCTGCATTCTTCTGTCCGATTCCACTTATCTCCCCAAATCCATTTCCTCTCGATGGCAATGATTCCTGATGTTGCCCTTGGAGGAATGATGAGCAGTCTCCAATCAATTGCAATCACAGCTCAGTGGTGTTCCGGGAATAAACAGGGAGAGGAAATCAGTAGGGAAGGCAGGCCTTGGGAGACCTGAATAATGACCACCCACATGCCATACCCACTGCCTCATCGCTGTGTAATCTTCAGTTTATCAGAATTCTATTGAACAACGTGCGCCGTAACTCAGGGGATAGCGCGGTGTGTTGTGATGGATGTTACGCTTGGAAAAAGCTGAAGTATAATTTTTACCCTGCCTTCGTCAGACACGTACAGGGATAATGTGGATACCACTGAGTCCTTGAACTAAACGAGAAGAGGGTCTGAAAGAAAGAAACACAGTGCAGCTCCATGAACTGAATACTCATCATACACTTTGCTGGCGTACTCTCGCGGAAATAAAAGGAATGCTTGTTGCTGCAGGATTGAACTGGCATTTCTAATAATTACCTCAGACAAGCAAGGACCAAATGAGCAGGAATAGTATATATGAATAGTGGATAATGGAAGCCATTAGCACCTTTATGTTTGCTTAGCATCAGTCCACTCAGAGGCCGAAACATTCGCTACCACGGTGACCTAATGTATTCATCTTTCACTCACACGGTGTTGTGAAAGTACCGAAAGGATTAGGAGCTGTGACGGTACGTGCTGCTCTGATAGATGTCTAAACATGTTTTCTAGGTCATTAAACGGCAGCTAAACACAAAGATGTTCACCCACTGAATTGCTAACTTCCAGCTTGACAGCACAGGTACCTTTTGACAGTCTTTAAACTGAACTCTAGCAGTCATGTAGCGTGTGTTGATGAGTAGGGCGGGTGAATGGCTGCTTAGGTGATTAATGACAGATGGATTCTCTCTTGTTCACTCCATCACATTGCTCTCCGTGTGCAGCCGACTTGGTTGTGCTGTTGCCATTGGAAACTTCATAGCGTACGTGCAGATGCAACCTTAAAACACTATGTAAATGTGAAGATCACCAGTGGCAAATTTATCCTGATGATTCTCTTGGGTCTCTCAGACGAACCACAGACGGTATATGCAACGATGGTGGAAGCTTTGCCATTGCCTCGCTGTGCACAAAGGTTTAAATATGTAGCATGTGAGCACAGCCATATCATGGCGGTGATATGATTTGGAGACAGAGCCCGAGCTGTCAGCATATAGTACATCAGTGGGATAAGAATGACCTAAAATGACAGGATATTCTTCCTACATATTCTGCTAACCCAAATATGTGTCCTATCCGCTAACATGGAGAAGGAAGCCTTTGGGGAGCTGTGGTGTCGTCCGTCTTTACTTAACATCTATGGTTGCAGCTGTTTTCATGTTCAGAGAACAAAGTAGAGGAAGGCTATCAATGGCGCTTGGCGTCTCATCCCGGCTGTTTTTAACCACCGAGTGTCGCTCAGGTGCGCTCCCCTCCTGGGAGAGTGTAGCCGCTCCCCAGAGGGTACAATCAAAGCACATGCACGAAAGGGGCCCCCACTTTCTCCAAGTCGGAGTGCCGATGTGATGTGATTCAAATGTTAAAGAGAAACTGTCGCTCCGGCTCTGACAGTCAGGGCTCAGGATCTAACCCTGCTGTGACAGGTTGATTGACAGGCCGTTAAAGAAACAGTTAGAAATATCACTGCCGCTCTATAAGGTTTGTTTACACATTCAATAATGCAACGGAGCCTTATACGCGAGTATTTTAAACTCATGCATTATTCATCCGTTCCTTTCCCATCCATGTATATAAAGACATTAAAGGCTAAAAGTTTATCCTCTGGCCACACTGTATAAACCTCTTGCAATTTTTCATTCAACCAATCTGCGATATTCAGCCCCATACCGTCCTAATCCTTCAACTTGCTCTTATTCTGGTTCGCATTTCAAGGTGTGCTTATGTTTTTTTATTAAACTTTAATTTATATTCCTGTCAGGGCTGTCAGCGCTCTGCTCTTCCATCGCCTGCCTCCGATCTTCTCCCCCCCTCCCCGCGGGCTCCACCTCCCCTTGGCCTCCCTTTCTCAGCCACGCCTCCGAATAGATTTCCGTACCCATCAGGAGGGATTATACACAGATCCTGAGTGGGATAACCCTTGGGAGACAGTCACACTTGCTCACTCCTCCACATCACATCTTTGGCCGTAGCACGCTGTGCTCTCTTTCAGCCTACCAGCTGTTGCGGTCGCTCTGTGCAATCGATCCGACAGTCGTGTTTCACAACAAGCGTCACTCCCTCACTGCCAGGGACATGTAGGAGGTCCCCTTGGGCAAGAGACACAGCACTTATTCGCTGACAACGTTTGTTGACAGGCAAATGTGAGGGAGACGATCAAGGGCTGGGGGATTTTTGCATTGGGTTTCAGTAGTTTTCCGAGGTGTGAGAGTGTTGATGCAGTTGTTCTCTCCAAGGTGCAATTAGATGTGAGGAGGGCGAAGACTGACGGGAGAGGAAACCAGCAACCTGAGGGAAGGAATTAAGAGGAGGAGTCATGGCACAGGTATAAGGAGGGAGAGGTTTGATGTCCTCTGCTGTAGAGAAGTGTTCATGTGCTGTATCACATTTAAAAATTCACGAGATTCCCTGATGGTTCAACCATCTACATGGAACTCAAGTGATAAAAGCAGGAGATTATGTCAGGTAAAGCAACGACTGACATTTATACACACACTGCCATTTGTAATTATATCCTGATGATGGGGTTTCCTGCACTCTGTCACGTATATAGATGGAAATGTGTGCCGTGACACCGAAGAAAGGAACGGAAAAACAAATTGCGACTGTTCTTTAATGGACGCATTTTCAGATTTAATAATCTCCTGAGGAAGCAGAAGCTTGACGTGACTCATACAATATGCAGCTGTTACTGTTAGCAGTGCTATTTTCAGACCGCTACTGCAGCGAACTATCCACTAATACTGAGTGGATTTACTCATCTTGTCAGCGCACGGCGATATGTTCAGAAATAATCATTCCACGGTGGAATAAAATAAAGTCAGCATAGAGCAAATATAAAAATCTGTGTGGGCTGTTTCCCAAAATATATAACTGTCAGTTGTCTGCGATGATAAGCCGAGTGAGTTTCTCCGTATTTCAACATGCAAAGATAAAAGCGGATAAAAGTGAAAGCAGTTTATTTAATTTGGAATCAAAGACGAGCTTCATGCACGGCGTGCATTAATACGGGCCGTGCGTGTTATGTCATGCACTCATTCTTCTCTGTGCGCGGATGCATCTGTTTGGTTTAGCGTTTAAGCGAGTGTGTACTGTATGTGTGTTGAGTAAGGGCACCATCTGCCATCATCTTCGCTTTGTGCCAACCCCCCACCCCTGTTAACCCGCACCCATGCTCGCAGACGCAAAATCCTCCAGCAGCGCTCCAGCGTGATATCTGATGAAAGGAGGAGGAGGAAAAAAAAAAAAAAAAAAGAAAGAAAACAAGGGGATCTTGTTGGAGGATCTGTTAGGACGAGAGAGACAGAACGTGCTGGAGGAAGAGTGGGTGTGATGGGGGGAGCGCCGTCATTGTTAAAGGATGATGAATAGAACGGAGCAAAATAGAATGCCGTGGTGTTTCTTCTTGAATCGCAGCCCCAGGCGTGTCGCATTCACATCAGATGAATGCTTACATATTTACGCGCACACGCACGTACACACACACACACACACACACACACAGACAGTGCAGAAATACAATTACGGACTCATACTTGAACACATGTACAAAGTGGATTTTGGAATAATGCCTTGTTTTTTTCTGAACTGCCCCAGATTCATTTGGCATCTGTGCTGCACACTCATCCCTCTCTCTCTCCCCCTCCCTCCCTCCCTCGCTCCCTCTATGTTGTTATCACTCTGCTCTCCTCACACACACTGTCTCTTTGTAGCCCTCCTCCTCTTGAATCTCTACCTCTTCCCCTCTGTCTGTCTGTCTCTCTCTCTCTCTCCCTGTCTTAGTGCAGACTGCTAAGATCTGGGCATAAATATTTTAGCTCTGTCACCCACTCTGCATCTGCACTTTCTCAGAAAGACAGTATCTCTATTCAGCCGGTGTGTGTGCGTGCATGCGTGCATGTCCAGGCACAGTTTAGCTGGATGAGTGTGTGATGCTACGTTCTACTGAAGCGTCTGTTCGCATTCTAATTTGCGCCGCGACCCGCAGAAAAGGGGACGTTTGAATGTCTCGGCCTGTGCAGAGTAATAGAGCCACAACTCATCACAGAGTGCAACACTCCACAGTCGTTCGGTCCTGTGACTGTGGGAGTTCTTAATTTGCCATCATGAATTTGTGCAGGAAAAGCAAACACCTCGGTGAAGAAGAGCCTCTGATCTGACAGGAGTCTGTCTGAACCTGGCCTTGGATCGAAATTGATAAAGTCATGGCCGTTCTGTTATACTGAAATTGGATTGCATGCTCAGTTAGAATCTGTGATTGTGTTAATCTTGTGGAGAGTAGGTGTCTTTTTAATCTGTTCTGGAGGCAAATTTTCTCCTATGCTGTGATTAGAAAAAAAAAAAAAAGAAAAGAAAATCTAACTGAAAATGCATAAAATGATTTACTGCCAACAGCAGTTTATTTCAAACCCTCGAGGGAATGTCCATCTCTCCAACTTCACCGTCATGTTTTTTTCCTTTTGCCGGGTTTTCCAGTTTCCTGTGATACTGGTTGTTCCACTTTCTGCCATTTCCTTTACCTGGGGAAAGCGACTGATACCCGCTGGGAGAAAATAAAAACAAAAACAACATCAAGCTCTTCCTGCTTCTGTTGCACTCACAGCCAGACCTGGGGACATTTAACAGACTGAGCTTCACCGTGAAAGTAAAACTTTATAACGCACAAGGTGTCAGCATTCTGTCTGTTGTGTCTGTACCTGTTTTTCAGAAAGTCTTCCTGGCTGCGAGGGGTAACGTTGAGATGTGAGATAAGACAAATCCCTGCCTTCCTAAGATATTGCATCCAAACATATAAATAGTTGATCTGTCATGCACATGTCTGTCCTCACAATCTGGTGTTAATCCTGCTTTGTGGGCACAGATGTTGTTAAATTTAATAAACTGGGAAGACAAAGAAGAGGGGGTTCTGGAGCTCTGCTGGTGCCGCTGAAGGACGGGTGTTCGGAGGGCAGAATAATTCTAGTTTATTCCAGGGGATTAGAGATTAGGAAAAAAAAAAAAAAAAAAACATCTCCCACCTGAACCTGGCAGACTCACATCTGCAATCAGAAGCCCGCTGCCCACCGACTCTGTGGAAACCAGGAGAGTGTGCAGACGGGTGCACTTTGATTCACGTCTGACAAAAGTTGAGGCTGAGATTCCTTCAGACGCCGCGATGCGCCGACGGAGAGGGTGGAGCCACAGAGGCTGGAAACAAGCCGTGGGTTTGAGGTGATCGATAGTCCAACGCACGCAGCTTCTCCCCTCGGTCAATAACCGTATTAGTCACAGTTCAACCGCCGTTAAAAACAGAGGGAAGTTCATTTGTTCTTCGGTTTTTTTTCATTTTCGTTTCTTTCATTTTTTTTTTTCACTGCAGCTTTACTGGTGGAGCTGAATCACACAGACACACACGCAGCAGGCCCCAAATCAAACAGACACACACTGTCAAATATTCACAGGCCCAATGCACACGCACACACACACACACACACACACACACTGTCTACACTACTCCTTGCACCCCCAGGGATTCAAATGATTTCACAAATGCTCGCACTTAATCCACCAGCCAGGCGACAAAAGCTTAGACCATTGTGCGTGAGAATGTGTGTGTGCGGTACTGCACCGAGGTTTACACGAGTAAAAGACTGCGACTGTGAATCTGACTGCCCACTTAAAGTAAAAATAGTCGTAGAAATGTGAAGGTGGTGTCTATAAGCTTTGTTTTGTCATCGTCTCCTTTTTTTGTTGTTTTCACTTGACAAAAGAGCAATTGTTATCACTTCTGTCTACTCCTTTTTTTCTTTTTTTTTTTGTTTTGTTGCTGCACGCACGAGTTGATGAGGACAATACACACGCATCCAGACATGTGCGTTGCCTGGAGACAGTGTGTGTTGTGTCTGATGCAGCGTATGAATCTGAAATCATTTCCTGTGCATGTCACCACTTCAATTCATCGGACGCCTTGAGATCGGCAGACAGAACATCAGCCGAAAGCCAAAGATTAAAGTTGGAGATTTTATCGCTGCAGGGAAAATAACTAGAGATCTTTTTTTTTTTTAAATATAAAGTAATTATTCCAAGGACAGAAGCTCCTGTGCTTGTTAAATAAGAGACACAAATTAAAATGAATCCCATTTTGTTATTTTCTTGTTTCGTTACTTTGTCAACACCAGGGCTGCACAAGGCCATCCTCAGGATTCTCATGGAAGAAATTTTAGATGTAAATGAAAATGGTTTTGACGTATTTTCTAATGTACATGTGGCAACAGCTCCTGCATTTATCTGAGAACCTTGGAATCCATTTTGGTCCCATGAAAACATTATTCTGGCGCGTTGTTATTCACCATTTGAGAGAGACAGAGACAGAGACAGAGAGAGAGAGAGATGGGAATGGAGGGGGATTATGAAAGTCCCCATTCTCCCTCTAATCCACTCTGCTCTCTCAGACGTCACTCCCAAACCTACACCTCTCCGCCAAAGGTTTGGTGGCCTGCGTCGACAGAGAGCGAAACCTTTGTTTAATGTTCACAGGCGTAGCCAGACCACTTCTGAAGGGTGTGTGTCAGAACTTTCAGTTGGGGTAGTGCTCTCAATCTATCTCAGACACATGCCGGAATGCATTTCATTTTAGCGGCACTAAGAACCACAGTGAAACATGCTCACATAAGCATATATTCATGTTTTCTATTTAGATACACACTCTGATCTTCAAAGCTTTCCTTGTGGAGCTCTCTCTCTCTCTCTCTCTCTCTCTCTTTCTCACACACACACACATGCAAAAATCCATGGTGTCAGGGAATGAGATCTACAGCAGTTTCTTTTCTTTTGTCACTTCTATCACCGCTTCGCTCCTTATTCTCGCTCTGTCTCCCCCACCCGCCTGAAGCTGTGCAGTTAGGGGGCTCAGTGGCAGATTTTGCCTGGCAGTTCTAAGGACACATGCGCCTCGGAGGAAAGACAAGAGACAGAGAGACAGATGGGTGGGCGATGGAGATATACAGTATTTGTTAGAGCTCGATTTCACTCCTCCCCTCCTTCCCTCCTTTGTAATCCTTCCACTCTGTCAGTGGTGGCGTCGAGTCGGAAGCGGTGGGCGCGTTGTCAATTCATTTGAGAAATTTACTGTAATTAAATGGGGAAACCAGCAATTTAGCGGGGGAATCAAAATTGGCGATGCAGCAAGGAGCCGGGGTCGGAAACCAAACCTGCGACCTCAGATGTTTGTCTGTCAGTAAATGTCAGTGACGTCTGATTCATGCTGGATTCAGCATGTGGCGTGGGTTTCTAACCAAGACTGACACATTTACCAGATGTGGTTTTCCTCAAGCTCAGCTGGCACCTGCCTCCCTGCGCTTTGTCACATCACCTTGTGATGAGTCACACACCTGCTCTCAGAGAGCGAAACCTCCGCCTCAGTTTCTTGCCTCTCAGGCTGTTTATTAAAACTTGCGCGGTGGTTTTTTTTTTTTTTTTTGCAACACAACTGCCGCTCATGAGCATGGGCGACAGAGTGCAGAGGGGCTGCTCTTCAGGCAGTGATGCAGCACTTCCTGTGGGCCACTTGTGAATTCGAAATCATGGCCCCTCTCTGTCGAGTACGGATGGAACAGTAAAAACAGTTTGGGCTTAATGAGGTATTCCTCACTGCTTATTCAAAATGCTGAGAAATCTCTATACAATACAAAACGTTGAATATCTCTGTCAAGAAAAAAGCTTTGTTTAAATATAAAGATACAGACAAGGAGGGGTCAAGACACCCGAGCACAAAAATTTGCCTTAAATTTGAATGCAGCAAAATGTTCATGGACAGGAGATGCAACAAACACATTCGTGCTCATGAGATCACACACAAGATGGCGAATGCCTGCTAAATATCAGACTACATACGCACCCTTATCCGACTACAAGCTTTTGTTCTCAGAATAAAGTTTAAAACTCTCCTTCTGGTCGACAGAGCACTTCAAGGCTCCGCAGGAGTTTTCAGACACGCTGTCAGCGTAGCATCTCTCAGATAACAAGGCTGGAAATCTCCCCCACATGCCCACAGAGCTTTCTCCGCGCGGTGAGTCGGCTGTCAGAATTCATGCACCTGAAGGAGGGATCAGCTGATCTCGCTGTGGTTTGCTCGCTTCAGAGCTTTTTCTTACTTTAATTAGGCACTGTTCAAGTTTTAATTCAAACCCATTTAAACTAGTTGTGGTCTGAATGTCAACTTGTCTCTGAACAACTGCTGAGTGAAGTTGTACGAGAGATGTGTTTTAACTATTACTGTATTGATGTTTTCTTTTCTACATCATCTCATAACAACAACCCACAGGAAGTTGTGTGATGATTTTTCCATCTTAAAGTGACCTCTTGAAGTTTTGGACTCTGTTTCTTTTTTTTCTTTTTTTTAAATTATTTCCTGTTTTATTGTGAAGTTCACGTCAGGTATCTTGTTTTACTTCCTGCTTGTGTGGTTCCTCCCGCTCCCCTGGTTGTTCTGCCTCATGGTGGTGAGTTCTCTGTCGGCTCATCAGTTCACCTCCTCGTTTGGGTTTTGAATTTTCCTTCCTGTCAAATGGAGCATCTGTCAGCCACCGGTCTCCATTTTGGATCTTGCTGCTTGAAGACATGTTGAGAAGAGTTCGTTTGGATTCACATGCTCCTCTCGAGGTCCTGAGTTGTGTACTTCCAAATCAAAATGTGGAGAAAAAATCTTCGAGACACTTGTTTCACGTCCCTCGGAGCTGAGTGAACGCTGTGCGGGACGCGTCCATTATCAGACTGCGTGCGGTGGAGGAAACATGCCTCATCTGCGTTTTGTTTATAATTGATAAAGCTGCTGTTGGACACTTTTGGACCGTTCCGTTTCTGTCCCCCTGCCTCAGAGTTAACATCCAACGTGTGGCGACACCGAGCCATTATCCGTCTACACGGGAGAAGTGACGTCACCCTCCAACGCTGTCAGATAAATAATGCCTGAGCCTGCGAGGACAGTGATGAGCCGCACAAGCTCAAACCAAAAGCTCGTCCTCCGTCGGTGGGACAGAGGCTCACAGTGTCCCTCGCTGTGTCTCTGCTGGGGACTCAGTGAGGGATAAATGATAAGAACTGTAATTTCTGCATTGTTTTAACGATTCACAACAGATTTCCCGTGCACAGGTGGAAGTCGCCTCCTCAAACCGAGAGGTCACGGGGTTCAACCCCAGAACACTGGAATTGACCGTCCGCAGATTGTAATGGAGTCTTGTTCAGTCCTTGACATCTTTGATAGAAAGTTGACAATTTGACCTGCGGGCGTCCAGAGGGGAGTACCCGGGGGGGGCACGTTTGGCCGAATGTTTCCTCTGAGTCCAACTGACAAGCACAGTGCAGCGCTTCAAGAGAAAGACACACTTTGACCTCGGGTACGGAAACGCAGCGGGACGAGTAGAAGAGAAACATTCAGAAACACAACGGGATCTAAGAGACACAGCACCAGCGAGGAACCGCAACACACTGTTTTATATTCATAGTTTGACCAGAGGGACAAACACAATAAAGAAGTCGACCTCGGGGGGTTTTCTTTTCAACTCCAAAGTACATCTCCTGTGTTGTTTTACATTTTGCCCTTGATTTGAGTAGATGGATTTTCAGGTACTTCTCACTTTCACTTTACTACATATCAATTATCTGGACTTTCTATCCTACACAAAACAAGTACTGGCAGTACTTTAAGTACATTAAGAAGCTGAAGATGTTTTTTACTGACAAGTTAATGTTTACTTGAATCCATTTTTTGTACCCTTTCTTTAGGTTGTGTGTGTATATCACGTAGAGGGTGAGAACGAGAGACGAGTCGGGAGATAGTGAGCGTCAGTGCGCGCGTGTGTGTGTGTGTGTCAGTTTCTCTTGACAGTTATTTGCAGGAATTATTCATGGCGATGCCGTGTGTATGTGTGTGGGGCGCAGACGGCTCGAGGGGTGTTGTGACAGGTGTCCCGCTCTGTGACTGAACCAGGGAAATAGGTAGTACCTCATTATACATAGTACCACTTACAGATCGGGCCATCTGTCACCCCGTCGCCCTCTGATGCGTCGCCGGACGTTCTTGTCGTCATTACTGTGACCCCGCTTGTCTTCGCCTGGTGATGGTAATTTAAGTGAAATGCGACGACAGGAAAAAGGGAGGAATGGAGATGAAACTGGAAACACAGACGGACAACTTTTGGGAAACCTGTGCAACAAATAGTCATGTGTCGGTTAAAGTTTGAGCGTCAGAGAAATGATTTAAAGAAATATATTTCTATTTTTTTCAACTCTTCCTTGAATTGCTCCTAAAGCCGGTTTGTGTTATTTTAATGAGAGAATAGCTTTCAGGTAAACATGGAGCTGAAGTCTCCACAGTTTTCTCGCAGGAATTATGATCTCACACAGAAATGATGGCTGAAGTTTTAATCCTCACCAATATGTAACATTCATGAGGGATAACCGGCGAAACTTGAGCATTTCTTATTACTGCGGACCTTCTTTTTATTTGTATTCTCTATATTTCAGCCTGAATGTGAGTCGTGTCTTCTGCCCGAGCCACCGAGGAGCTGCACCGAGGCCGAGACGAGTCGAAGAACCGGCTGTGCAGACCCTGAGATCGCTGCCCTCCAGGAACAAGTTCTCCCGCAGCAAAGGATACGTGGCATTTTTCTGACCTAATAAAGACACTCGAGGAAAGACGGGAGGCACAGAAAGAGCAAAATAGGTGGGACATTTTTATTTATTTAGTTTTGTAAATAACTTATGTCCTGTTGTGAATTGGTTTCAGGGCTTCGTGAAACCTTGAGATTTGAGTTTCTTTTCTTATCCGAAAATGGATTCCTTTGACCGGTAGTTTCAGCCTTATGTTGCTGCCGGTCGTTCATCATTTGTGCGTTTCAGGGACATGGCAAACACGTGTGACCTTTATCTACGACTAGTGTCTCACACGCGCGCACACACGCAGCACGGCTCAGGCTATTGTAAAGCGGAGCAATTTGTTCAAGTGTGTGTGTGAGGCTCTTGGCGTAGCTGAAAGCGTTAGTTAGTGTCTGCGCAGCCTTGAATTATGCCGTCGACCCTGCGTTTTACTGCACTTACTTTTCTTTTTGTACTTTACTGGCAGCACTGTCATTAGCGCTGACGGTACCTCACCCTCTGCATCGATTAGATTCTGCCGCATGTGCCCGAGCTGTGTGCACCAGGCGGGGGGGGCGGGGGGGGGGCCTGGGGATAAAGTCAAAGAGGTAATTGTTGTTATTCTTTGTTCTGTGCTCCGGAATACGACGCGTGGAGAAAACGTTAACTCACACCCGGCACACTCAGGCTGACCCATGTGGCGATGGTCACTCAGCATGTCACTGCTGTTATCCACTTCCGATGGGCGGAAATATGAAAATCACATAGGCAGTGAAAGTGCTCGAGTCGAGAAACGCTGACAGTCGGAAACCTTAAAACCAGCTTGGACTGTAATTCTGCCGCGTCACAATGGAACGCCCTCCGCCTGTGGCATTTGGATTCTACCAATTTCTGTTCAGTCTCTATGAAGGATTATAGTGTTGTTGGTCCCCTCCAGTCGTCTCTTCCTCCCCGTCTTTTAAAAGCGTCTCTTCCCGCCGATTGGTGCATTACTTTTATCGTGCTGTTTTGAAGTTTCCGGTTTTGTAAACTGTGGTGTTTGGGGGAGTTGATCCTGGACTGAAGACCTGCTATTATTACGGCGGTGTGTGTGTGTGTGTGTGTGGAAAACCTGCTTACTCGCAGTCTGCGGACGATATCCACCGCCTGGAGTGGAAGCTGGATAAGCTGCAGCTCGTGGCTTTGTCTCCGTAGCCGCTCCCCGGGCAAAGCATATTTCTGACATAAATTCCCCCATATGCACTGCAGTCACGCTGGCGCTGCTCGGTGTTCCTACCAGGCCTTAAGGCGCTGAGCCTTTCTGATTGGCTGCCCGACGTGTTCTCTCTGGTGCTGTGCTTATCATTTCGCATATAAAAAAAAAAAAAAAAAAAAAAAAGAAGTAATGTATGAGTCTGCTGAACCCAGACCGTGCTTTCCAATCCTGGCTTCACTTATTCCCGTCTAATTCAAACTCCGAGTTTAGCGTGCAGCGCTATTAGCGTGTCCCTTTGCTTGGAGCACGTGTGCTCCGGCACTGTGTGTCCGCTCGGCTCCCGTGAAGAAGTAAATAGTTAATGTGCAGTGTCATGTGCATGTGCTTTACAGTCAGCTGTGGCCCCGGCGTGGTCGGCTGCACAGCTCCATCTGTCAGTGATGTAATCGCCTATATGACTGCACCCCCTCGGATTTTTCTGCGTGAAGGCTTTTTCGGACTCTGAGGACGCCGCTGTCAGTTAGTCACTCATTTTAAATCACCTCTGTCCGGACGCTTAGAGAAGCACCAGGGGCCTCTGAGGGCCCTTTAAAGGGCTTTTTGGGTCTGACAGGAGAATCAGTAAAACCAGTGATGCTTTTATGGACCGACTGCAAAACGTAAAATGTATTCTGATGCAAAAAAAAAAAACCCAACAACAATTAAAAAATTAATTGTGCTGCTTTGGCCACAGAATGCTGCGTTCTTAATCAGGTAACAGGTTTTTATTTGAGGACAGTAGGTCCTTTACCAGCCTGTTCACAGAGTGCCTACAATTTACGCTAACTAACAATGTCACCTCGGGAATTTAACATGCATTTAACGCTGGATATTGCAGATGTGACCTGAGGACACCGACGTCATTCCAGACACGCCGTGGGTAAATTTAAACATTTACAGTGTTTCGGTTAACCACCACAGACTCTATAAACTGTTATAGGCAGTTTGAAGGAGGCAGTTATCGACCCGCTGGATGAGACTGAGGGTGGCATTAAGTCTGCCACTCTCATAGCAGTCATTAGCAGCATTACGGACCTGTGAGCACCTTGTGATGTGAACATCTCACCTACGACGTGTTTATAAATTGACGAGACGAGTCTCTGCTGTTGAACGTTTTGTTTCTTTAGGGCAACATAAAGAAATAGCTATTTTTTACGGGAATAGAACAGAATAGTTCTTCATTTCTCCTGCAGCCGGGGGAAACGTTCAGCGCACGCATTGGTGCTGTGCAGCCGTGGTCACTGCATCCATGCGTCGCTGTGCGCTGCAAACTGAATTCGAAGAGATGCTGATGTTCGCTGCCTGCGCCGTAACCCAACTGCCGGTGCCACACTTGGCAAACAAGTACCTGCAACTGCCAGAGAGGCAGTTATTCCTGTGCTGTGATTGCCAGCAGTGTGAATGCCAATGAAGGCTGTTACACAACAACAGCCTGAGGAAAGTGAGCATACAGTACTCGCAGGATACCAGAGCTGTCCGGCGCGGCCACATTTTTGCAATTGAATCGAGAAAGACGTGCTCCATTTTGGTATCGTGCCTCAATTTACAGCATGTTGAAACCAATTATTGATGAGGCGAAAGCTCCTCCTCGCAGACTGCGGGCAATCCTGCCTCTGTGCCGCTGTGCTCGTGGAATTCATTTCTGTCGCGTTTTGATAATAGAACTGAGAACTGCCATGCAAACAGCGCGCTCCGTTTAACTAACCCTTGAATGAGGTTGTTGCAAGGGAGATATTTTCAAATGAGTCATGGGAGTGCAGTCGTCCTGGATGCAATGAAGTCACGAATCATAATCAGACTGTGGAACACAAATGAATATTCTATAGCAGCTGTGAACATCATGGTCTGAATAATGTATTTTGAGGTCTGCTGTTGGAATACTGTCGTCCATGCAGACACGTAGTACTGGAGTAAATGCCGACGTGCACTTACCACATGTCCAGTGGCACGGACTCAAGTCTTCTCAGAAAGGAGCCGTCGGCTGTGGCCGAGGTCGTGACCTCCTGTTCCAGCGCTCGTGTTTGAAACTGGCCTCCTCTCCACGCGTCTCTCCTCCGCACGTGCAGAGGGAGAGAGAGAGAGAGAGAGAGACGTGTCGCTGCTGCGATGGTGATGAAGGCGAGGGAGAGGAGATGATAGATTTGAGCCTGTGTGTTGCAGAGGGATACTTTATGGTGATTTGATTTTATTTGTACACATCACAGCCCGGGTGTCTGCTTACATCGCGATCCTCCCCTTTTAATCATCAATCTGGCAAATCCCACTTTAATTATGAGTCACTCCTCCTCCTCCTCTCCCCAGACTCAATCAGAACACATAAAAGAGCCTTTTCAGCTATAATGGGATTATCGATCGGGTGGCAGCCTCGAACAAGACTTTGTGTACTGTGTGTGTGTGTGTGTGTCATGGTAGAGCATTCTGGGAGTGTGTGGTGTTGCAGAGGGTTTGTGCTTCTTTAAAATCACCAAAAAATGACCCACGAAAATGTGTGTGTGTGTGACAGAGAGAGCGCGTTGGGTCGGTGCTGTCTGGACTCCGCTCCCTGCCTGTGATGGGATGGAGGAACGCAGCATCGAATGACTTCAGTCTCAGTCTCATCGGCCGTGTGACACGTTTTAACTGACCCAGGTCAGATCCTATTTAGACTTGTAGCCACCAGAAGTTTCATTACTTTCCTCTTCCCTTTATCTCAGACCTCAAAGTGGGCGTAAAGTGTCTCTCGTGCTCTGGTTGACTTCAGAAAAAAAAAAAGGCAGATGGGTAGTTTTTTGTTTTGTTTTGTATAGCTGCCAGTAAATTTGTAATTTCAGGTAGCCTGGAAGGGAAATGATAGCTGTCAAATAACTCTTTGATGCGCCGGTTCATTTCTCCCCCAGAATCCTATTTTTCGCTGTTTTTATGAATATGGAGATTCATATTGTTTGGCTGCAGTCTGCAGCTGTCAGTCAGGTGTCTGACGGCACACGAATGTTGATGTTCTCACTCAGACCTGAATTCTTATATTGAAAACATCCGTCACGATGCGCAGTCAATACATCGTCCGGCGCCGCAGTTTACAGAAAATCACAATGAAATGATGATGAAAGGAAATGATTCGGCAACAAGTGGCAAGCTGGTTCCTATCATAAAGATATTTCATCAAACAAGCCACAAACGGAATGTGTTTATCTTTCTGTTTGTTTTCTATCGCCTCTCTCTCACTCACTGTATGTGATGTCATGATTTTCAAGAAACAATTTACATAACTATTTACGTTTCACTTGCCTGCTTTACCCCGTAATACCTCAACATACCTGGTGTCTAAGTATGACTCTGCCCTCTTGTGTGCAGGTAAACTGATCTAACTCTGTCCACATGCTGTTTGTCTCTCGTCTCTTGTCCCTTTGTTTCTCCTTCTGTCTTCATAAATGTTTTGTAACATCCCAACCTGCAGTACGTTCAGTGCATGCGTGCATTCAGAGACACAGAACAGACGGCACATGGATGCACGTGCACAAGAGATGCTGACTGAAAGACACACACACACACACACACACACAACCACACATGCACAGTTAACCAGAGGGGTGAAGTGAGCGTCTGATGAATTTGAAAGCAGATGAAAGATTTAGGTATGCAGTGCGCCCGTCCTGCCATGTTATGTCACGGTTTGACCTATTTCTCCCTCGCTCTCCTGCAATTAACCAACTTTTGAACATAGTTTCCTGGCTCCCAGCATACTCCCTCGTTCTCGCTCCCTCACTCTTTGAAGTGCTAATCCACGAGCGAGGTCTGTCGGCTAATGAAGCCTCAACCTTGAAGTGATTATTGGAGCCTTGTGAAAGTGCCAGTGACAGAAAGGAAGTATAATTTTTTTTAAAAAATTGCACTGTAATTATATTTCTGTTTGAGTGACAGCCCGTCTGGGTTTATTGTTTTTGACAAAACATGAGACCAGTTCTTTAAGTTCTCATGCACATGAATGACACCCAGAAGAGAAAAGAATGGGTTTTATGACGGTGTATGTTTGTTTTCAATGAACAACGGGAAGCTGCACACTGACAATACAGAAGAACGGTTTGTGCGTTGATTAATAATCATTCTTAAAATTTAAATTCAAACGTTCTCAGATGTGTCACCTATGGATGTTTAATGCAATCAGTCTTATATTGTTTGTTGTAGCTGCTGCGGCACGGAGAATGGGGCATCCCTCACATGCTCCGCATGGTACGTGTTGCACAAGCTGACGTAGCACGGCTCTAGCGCCGTAATCAGATCAGTATGCTTGCAAACTCTAATCCACGAGCAACTGCCAAACAACAGCAGTTCAGCTAAAGGCACAACGGCTGACAGGCAGAGGTCGTGGTGATCAAAAGAAGATGGAAGCCTTGTGCAGACAGTCCTGCCGTGGCGCTTTTCTCTGGGGTTTCTCCGAATCCCTTTGTGTCACGAGAAGCTCCTCCTCCTCCTCCTCGCCGCCGAGGCCCGCACACGTGTGCGAGTGTGTCTTTCTACCATGTATATTTTATGACCACTATGATATTTCTAGGTCTCTAATGCTCGCTTTTTCTCCAGGAAAGATTGAGGGCGGGTGTGTGTTGACTGAGATCAGAGTGGCTGCGGATCGCCCCACCAGCGACTTGTTCACAGGACTGAAAAAAAAAACGTTTGCAGGAAAGAAATACTGTGTAGCAGGCGTCCTCTTTTGTTTATCTTCCTCTAGGTCAATCTTTTAGTTGCTCTTTGTCCCGTCAGCTGACATGGAGGAGGCAGCTTTTCTAAACTCTTTAAACGAGCGGCTTTAGCGTCACTCCACGCTCCGTCCTGAAACCTCTCCACCTCAAACCGTCCACATCAGTGTTCCCTCTCTCCCTCGGTTGTTGTTGTGACGTCTGCGTGCGCTTGATGCCGCAGCGACGTGGGTCTTTGACAACCCCGTTCCATTTTCAGGCGCAGGTCTGTCTGAAATGAGTGACAGCGAGTCAGACGATCGCATACACTGAATTTATCTATTATTCATGCACTTTTAAACCCAGCTGTCTGTCTTAATCCACACACTCCCGACGAGATGATTATTAAAACCAATTTGAGCGGAGAAAATCCTGACTGGTTCTGAGTTCAGCTCCCGAGTGATGCTGCTTCTCATCCAGCTCTTTTTGCTCCGCGCTGCGTTTCATGTCTCGCCTCCACTGCAGCCTTCAACTCAAACAAGAAAATGTGCTATCAAAAAAAGTTTGGATGTACAGTATTTTTAGAATAGTTACAGGAAGTTATTACTGGGCCATAATGTGTGTGCGTGAGCGTGGCTGGGTCTCAATTAAGATGCGTGCCAGCGCACACACACACACACACACCTCCATGACAGCAAAGATTAAACTGGAGCATTAAATGAGGATCCTCGTCGTCTGAGACCTACCCCGGTGTTATTTTAAACCTGGGAAACGTGTCAGGGTTACACTATCTAGGTAGCCTGGAATGAGAGCGGCCTGTTTGCCCACGCTGTACTTTGTATGAGTTGATAAATAAGTGGAAGGACCTGAAGGTTGCTTCAAATACAACTCAGAAACGTAGCCAGAGTGGAAACACGCTGCGTGATAAAGCAGTTTTAGACCGTTTCTTTGAATGTAAAATTGGATTTCTGGTGGTCCGGGCTTCGGTGGGATTTATAAATGGACGGACTTTGGCTGATTCTTGACTCCAAGAGTGGGAGGCAGAGACAAAGAACTGGATCTCCTGCTTTGGCCTGCATGATGGTGCTTGTTAGAAAAGACGAGAGACAGAAATATCATAACATTTTTTTTTTTTTATGGGGGCACAGATTCACCTTCACCAGTCAGTCAGAGAGGTGAGAGAGAAATCCTGAAATTTTGCGATATCTGCAGCAGCCCAGGGGAAAGTGTCCGATGATTTACTTTGACAAACATCTGTCCTCCTCCCCTTCTCTCTCTCTCCCTCATTATTGTCCCACACTCGCTAATGATTCCCCGTCACGGCTTCTCCTCTGCTCGTGACCCATTTCTCACCAGCTGACCTTGTCATCATTGCAACTCTGTGCCGACGCAGGTCCTCAACTGCCTTCCGCCGTTTTTTAATATTTCATCTCAACACCCTGTGGCTGAACATGCTTGGATCAAGTGTCTGACTGTCAAGGACAACTGACAGACGTCTGAACAGGAGAGAAAGAGATATTATCCCCGAAATGTCACTTATAACTGGCAAAGAAAGGTTTAAAAAAAATAGCTGGTACAGTTGAATGTGGTATCTGACCACATTATAATTTCATTTACGTTTAAAAATATGATGTGGGCCAAAGCGGTTTTGGCTTTGTGTCTCACCAGCTCTGCTTCCTGACGTCCCAACTTCTGCCTGGGATTCTGTCTTGTTTACTAACTTTTAAGGCAGAGTTTTAAATCCCATTTGAGCCTCAGGATGGTTTGAGCTTCCTGGGAAGGAAGGGCGAATACAAAACACCCCAGAAATACACATTTACTGCGTGAACAGCAAACAGCAGGGCGGTTGGCAAGCGGCACACGCAGATATCGGCAGCTCTCCGCTCTAGCAGAGTGGTGCATATAATAGAATGGTTCCTCACCTTTTTTCCTTCCCACTCCTGTAGGTATGCGTGACATGAACTGCCACAAGTCTTCAGCACAGAGAGCAGAATGCTAAGTGGCGCGTGCACGCTCAAGATGTGACACGGCGACGATGCATGGGGCATATTTCCAGTCAATACCTCCATCCTCTCTGCTCTGTACAAGCATGTATGTTGCAATTCACTTGGAGCGCCGCTGAGGTTCCAGAAGTCATTTAAAGTGCAGCGTTAAAATAATAATTGCAGAAAACATATGAGGGAAGCAACAGTGTGATTTCTTTCTTTCTTTTTTTCTGGACAGGACCTCAGCAATCATTAACTATCATAAATCCCCAGCGTCAGACATAGAGCTTAGTTTTTATGACTTTAATGATCATCGCGTATCCTCCTGCCTGAAAAATTCTCTCCCATCTAAAACCTTCCAGTGTAATGCTCCCTGCAGTTTTTGCTATCTTATGCGGCTATAAAAAAAAAATAAATAAAAAAAAAAAATCAAAGCTGCCAAACGGTTGCAGAATCAAAAGATGGGGCAAGAGCAACCAAATGTTTGTATAGAAATAGTCGAGAAGCACAGTGAACGGAAACTAGAACGCGTTTCATCAAAATTTAAACGCCGCCCCCTTTTCTGCTGGAAACATCATTCAACACATAATGAGAAAGCAGCGAACGATGCAGAGCCCGAGAGAGTCTGCACGTCCGTCGCTGGCACTGGATCATCCGGGTTTGCTGCCAGACAGCCGCCATCTTTTCCACACCAGCTAATGCCCCCCCCCCCAGCCTGGTAACAGCAGGCGGTCAAGCCAGACCACGTCTCGTTCAGGAAATGTATATTTATCGTGTGTCCGTCGACATATTCAGCCTCGGATGTTAAGAGTCGTATAGCACTGTGAACAAACAACATTAACTAGTTATCATCGCTTAATGTGTTGAATTATCTAAGCAAAGCCGTTGTGGTAATTCCCTTGATCAACATTTGTTCCCATAAATCGTAATAACTTCAGGATGGGACCTGTGCTCGTTTCTGTGACACCAGTCAACCCAGAACGCGATAATATCAGGCGAGGGACAAGATGAGTCATTAACTGGTGCCTGGGCGATGGGCTATTTTCAAAACTACAGAATTAAAAACCGTTGGAGCTCGTAGCAGCAATAAGATAAAGCTGGATGAAACTTTAATGAACCCCGTCGGGGGGGGAAGTAGCTTGTGGCAGCATCACACTGCCACAGGATGAAATATAAAAGAATACAAGGAAAAGAGACGAGAGTCGGGTCTGGAGCACTTACGCCGAGAAGGTCCAGGTGTCAGAGGTGGTTGGGAGGGGCCGTCACGCCAGCAGCGGTGCACGTCGGCTTTAATTGCTTGTCAGTGAAGAACAAAGAGAGGGAGTTGCAGTGGGCTCGTAATCGCTGGATCAAGACAATGGAGTAAAAAAAAAGATTTGATGTATATTATTACAACATGGATCGCGGAGTTAAAGTCGGATAGATGGAAGTGTGTCAGCGTTTTACCCAACGGGAGGGAGCAGATGCTCGTTAGTCTCAAGGTTCACCTCATCACAGCACGGCATAAACAAGTCCTCACACAAGACATCACAGCGTCCAATCCACAGCAGAGGCCCTCTCAGGTCAGCAGGCCGGCCACTATCTGGACCGCTTGCCCTTCGAGGGAGGGGGACGAGGGGGTGGAGGGGAGCTGCGTCCAAGCCCGGGCAGGCACAATCCAATCCGTCTGTTTAAGTTTTCAATTTGAAATAGATAAAAACCATAGTCATTTAGGTCCCTCTATAATTTTAATTACACCCATGAGCCTGAGAGCGTGTGTGTGTGTGTGTGTGTGCGGATGGAAAATGTTCAACAGTCTTGGCTCTTGACACGAGAGAGCAAATGAAGCACTCGTTGTTGTTCCTCAGGGGGAGACAGGTGTTAAAGGAGAGCAGATACATGGAATCTGGGTCTCTTTCCAGCCCTGCAGTCTTCCAGCGATGATAACTCTGGTCTTTTAAAGGATGCTAACTGGCTGAAGTCACGGTTAGTTAAGAGTCTCAGTTTGGGATAATCCACTTCACAGTGGGGGAGCAGAAGGTGGGGCTATGCTTCAGGGACGGACATCTTTCAAGAGAATTCATCACATGTGTTTTATTTGGATGAAACCTGATTTAGTTCAGGTGAGGTCTGTCTTTGTGACGTTTGGATGTTCTCCTTCAGGTCAAAGACATAGGATAGGATTCAATTCATTGGACTGTTGGTGACCTGTCCACTGTCCTCTGGGACCATCTGAACCTCCTGGGCCTCTAACAGGCTCTATGTATTGTCCTCACTCTGTGTTAAGGGATGTCACATTTCCCAGGCATGTTTGTAAAAGCGCGTTTGGCGCAGCACGCCTTCGGCGACACTTGAGACGGGAGCGGGTCGGGTGGTAACACACAGCACCACCTCCTGCAATTCTCACAGTGCGCCTGCATCTCTTTACAGATCTGTTGTCCTCTCGGCCTGCTGGAATAGCCATTTATCATGTTTTTCTTCCCCTCTGCTCATCTGAAGCTGTTGCACCTCGTTTGTTCACCCCTCCTCGTCCCTCACTAATTACGTCCCTTCATCTGTGCTGTCTTCTGCCCCTCCACCCTTGCTCCCTCTGTCTTTATCTCGAGTCTCCACATCCTCCATTTCCTCCCTCTTCATCACTCAGCCCTGCTTTTTTCTCTCCTCGCTGCCTTGCCCCCTCCGCTTCTGCGGTGTGAGTCTTCTCAAAGAATAAAGCACTGACAGAGGCAGAGTTTAGTCGTCGCCATGAGTGAGAAGATGAGAGAGAGGAGAGAGGGGGGGGGGGAAAGAGCGCTCTCTTATCTCTCTCCTCTCTCCTTACAGTGCCTCTGCTTCATTTATTTTTATGTCGATGTGCCTGTTTTTTTTTTTTTTTCTGCCATTGTCTCCAGGTTGTCCATGTGGACAATTAGTTCTCACTGTCTTTCTTTCACACACACAGCCATTGTGTCTGTCTCTCTTTTCTGCTCCTCACATTTTTCCCTTTCACTGAGATTTGACAGGAAATAAGTTTCAGAACGCGCTCGTCTCGGATCTGCTGTCAAGTCCTGAGAGTTGTGAACTTCAGAACAGCGGCGTCTGTTCTGTGAGCACAATGTTAATGCACCACTTGTCCACCGCGCCGAGGATAACAGGGACAATGATTATTTATTCTATTCATTTTAGAATGGGGAGAAAAAAAAATGGTATATCAAATTGTAGATTTGGGATTTCGGAAAACAATTGTCTGGCTGAAATTACGTTTCTTTATTTAAATAATGACAAACCTCTCACTGCTGTGGATTAGACAAAGCTGAAAACAGGAAAGCGACATTAGGGCCAGGTCTACAAAGACGTTGGAGCTGTTGCTGTAAAACTTGCGGTATATTTAGTCTGAGATATTTTCACGATATGAGTCACTGCTTCCACTAATGTAAATGTAAATGTAGATGCTTATTGGGTTTCCCCCTCTACTTCCTTAACCAGAGTCGACACAAAGAAATTGGGATTTAACGACCAGCGGGGCTAATGTGAATTTGTTCCGGTCCCTTTTCTCATGAATACAAACAACATTAACAGAATAAATTCCCTGTAATGCATTGTACATGCTTAAGTCTGCAGGATCACACAGAAAAAACCCGGGGTTCTAAATAAGGAAGTGGAATCAGCACGGCTAATGTGGAATAGATGGCGAATGCGGATGAATGTCTCTCAGGCCTTTTGGCATTAAAAATCATTACGTTTCTGATTCGCAGGCGCTGAGCTCGGGGTCTTAACTGTGAGCAGCTTACAAGTGAGTACAACAGGGCACCTCTGCTGCAGCGTATTGTTACAGCGACGCGTACGTCGGTGTTTTCTCTACCTGCGTCGGATGAGACATGGCGATAGCGGCAGGCTGAGGGTGACATGTGAGCAGCGCGTTCAGACGAGGGCCGGGAGTGACTCACTCCATGGTATCTTATGTCATTATGTAATTTCTTCATTACTCCTCTCCCCCC